>VNJZ01002715.1:0-11820 GCA_008042795.1 Drosophila asahinai | reverse complement strand
ATATCCTTGTCGTCGTAGATGCATTCTCAAAATTTGTATGGCTTTATCCAACTAGATCTAATAATGCAGAAGAAGTAATAGATCGTTTAAAGAAACAATTAGCCTTGTTTGGAAACATTAATCGCTTTATTACTGACAGGGGCGCGGCATTTACGTCAACTTCATTCAAAGAATTCTGTGAGCAGGAAGGAATATAGCTGCTGGGGTACCACGCGGAAACGGCCAAGTGATACGCATACATAAACTTGTCGTACCAAAGTTAAACAACATTTGCACAGAAAATCCGCAAAATTGGTACCTGAATGTTGATAAAGGACAACAATTCATTTACAATTCAACACCCAGAAGCACCAAAAGTAGTCCTTTTAAAATTTTAACAGGTTAATATATATGAGGACAGGAGAAAATCAACAACTAAAAATATGGTTAGACGAGTTTGATGAATTAGAATTGCAGGAAGCAAGATAAGTTATAAGAAAAGAGGCAAACGAGAATTTGAAAAAAATACAGGGAGAGAACCGAACATCTTTTAACAGAAACAGAAAGTTTTTTTTTTAATTTTTTGGGCCTTACGAAGTTACTCAAATTTTAAAGCAGATATGAAGTTCAAAAAGTCGAATTTTGTGAAGGTCCTTACAAAACAACAACGGTGGCAGAATTCATGAAAAAATGGGAAAATTCATTCAGGACGAATAATATGTCAGGACGGCCGAATGTAGGGTATCCCTTAAGTCCAAACACTTAAGGCATGCAACTGCGATCAAGAGATAGAAAGGAGACAGACAAAGAGAATGAAAATGAGATCTTAAAGAGGCAAGAGAAAGAGAGCAATTGAGAGAGGAGCATTTGGAACTAGCAGTCAGTCACAGAAGGAGTTTTGACAAGAATGCCAATCTATTACTAATTACATATAAGGATAAAGTTAAAGTCGCTAAGAAAACTATATTTTTCGAATAAAGAAGTACTTATTTAATTAAAAAAAGAACCCTTACTTAAGCTAATAAAGGTTTTAAATAAAAACCCAAACCGTTAATCAATTATCAACATACATTATAAAAATAATATGCTTATAAAATATACTAAACTAAACCTACCCCTCCAGTACTGCGCACTAGTTCGTAGGTAGTAGTACGACTACTTACAATGGAACTACGACCATTTACTTTAATAACCGTAGTCAATATAATTGTTAATTTCCATTTTTGTATAAAATGTCCGCCTATAGGGTCCATTGCCACCACTCCGGGTGCTGATATGAGTACCCGTGATAAATTAATGCGAAGTACTGGGCACCCATTCTAGGGGTGGGGATATGAGTGCCCATGAAAAGGGTAGTTACATGTATAACCAAAAAACATTAAAAATTAAATTGAGGAGATTTAAGAACCTTTCAGAGAACTTTTTACTTTATTTAACTTTGTATTTATTAAGGACGAATCGTTTTAAATTTGTATGAAACTGTACTGCAAGCTCAGCTCTTTTGTTTTACATGACAATTAAATACATTTTACTTTAGTTCACATAGCTTTTGTAACAGCGTGACCGCTTATGGTATTTTTTACAATGTAAAAAACGCTCTCGCTGTCCATAAACGCATTATATTGTTAAAAATTGAACTTTATTTAGTTCGGCACCATGCTACTGATAAAATTAAATAAAATTCTAAACAAAATAGTTCGTTTCTGGACATCGAGAGCGTTTTTTACACTGTAAAAAATTCCACAAACGGTCACCCTGTTCTGTAAGTTAATAAGTTAAAGTTAAATGAGTGAATGTATGATATATAAATTATATTAAGAATACTCACAACATTTCTAAACACAATTGTTAAGACTCGGACTTGAACTCGGGACCATCAGATTCATAGTCTAGCACACTACCCAACGCTTCATAGAGGTAAAACAAACAACAACATCGAAAACTTAAATTTACTTTGAGGTTCGGCGTGCGGTCAGTCAAGGTAGAACTCTTTTGGAAGGTGGTTCGGATAAAGTGGCAAGATAGTAGCAACTAGGTGGTTCGGCGTTTGTTTACCTTAGGGTCAGACAAGCAAGTACCCATATTCTAGGTGGTTCGGCGTTCATTTACCTTAAGGTCAGTCGAAGAAGTATCGCGAATTTTGTGTTTTTTCAAAAATTATTTATTTATTCATGAATATCTATTTTGACCCCTTCAAAGTAATCCCCATGAGATATTATACACTTTGCCAACGGTTTTTCCAATCTTCGAAGCTCTTAAAAAAATCTTTTTTTTATCTTGTTCAGCTCTTCCTTTGATGCCGTCTTTATCTCGTCAAGCGTAGCGTAACGTCAGCCTTTCATAGGCGTCTTCAGTTTAAGGAACAAGAAAAAGTCACAGGGGGCCAGATCTGGGGAATACTGTGGCTGCGGAATCATTAGTGTGTTGTTTTTGGGCAACAAGTCGCGCACAAGCAACGATGTGTGAGCAGGGGCGTTATCGTAGTGCAAAAGCCTATTTTTGTTCTTTTCGGCCTTCTCGGCCTTCTGAGAACATTTTGTACCACCGATAAACGTTGCTTCGGTCCAAGGTAGCTTCTTCCTATGCCACAGTCAAAATTCGGAATGCATCCGTGCACTTAATTTCGTTTTTCAAACAAAATTTGATACAGGTTCTTTGATCCATTTTTTTAATAGGTAAAAATCGAAGACGATCCAAAACACGTGCAAGCAAAGCAGCTGTTAACAATTAAGTGAACATTCGAAATGGCCGAGCTTGTCGGCATAAGTGAGAGACATGAGTACAAACATAACGCCACAAAAAATAGAAATTCGAATATACGTAACCTGCGAAAACTAAAAATTCGCGATACTTTTTGAACACACCTTGTAGGTAGGGCTACTTTTCGAAATCGTATCGCTTTGCCGGAGTGTGCGTATTTTTAAAATATTTTTAAAATACAACGATAAAATAATCACACTCCGGCAAAGCGATAAAATATTTTAAAAAAATATTTTAAAAATACAACGAACTAAATCGTTCCAGTTAATTCCTGTTCGCCAGATATCCTGCATTAATACTTTGCCAATTATCATAAGTTCAGCGAGCATGCCGAGTGGATCATATACTGACATTATAATGCTCAGCAATTGCTTCGATCGTTTAATCTCTCCCTTATTTCCAATTCGACTCTGTTCATTCTAAGATCGATCAAAATAGCATCCTTAAAACTATCCCAAAACATTCCTAATATTTTTTCGACTGAGCTCAAATCAAGATTGACGGATATAGAGGTTTTGTTATCTATACCGTTTAGTTTATCTTGCGTCGTTTTCATTGCTAAAACTGACTACAAAGTCGTCTACGTTGTGATTTTCATGTATTGCCTTAATAACGGCTTATTTTTTATTCGTAGTGTTAGATTCCTTAAAGTTCTTTACATACTGGGCACAGCAAGGTGAACATAAAGCTCCAAATATTAAAACTTGCAACTTGTGGACTTCAATTTCGCCCTTTAAATCTCTCTACAGGAATCTAAAGCAATCCTGATCTGATTTACTTACTTTCACTGCAGGAACATATCCCTAATGTCAGCACACACGGCTATTATGCCTTGACGAAACTGGAATTCGATTTGCAGTAATGAAGGGTTTTCATCTGGCCCTTTTAACAAAAACAATTTACTTAGGTTTGTTGACGTTGTACACCCCAAAGTAAGGAAGATACCAGGTGCGGGGACTAACATTTTCTATTTCTTCCTTCAATAATTTCCTAGCTTATCCTTTATTGACAAAATCCATTATAGCCTTTTCATATTCTTGTAGTTTTTTAGTGTCACGAAATTTACTCTCAGTTGTACGAAGTCGTTTTAGAGCCATATCAAAGCTATTTGGAAGGGTTACGCTATCATGACTCAACAAAAGTGCTACCTCATAGCTTTTTCATATATATTCCGTAATTTGCTTTAATATTAAAAGAGCCCTGACGATCTCATTGGATTCTATTGGATTATTTGGTGTCTTTACGACAAGACTCTCACTACTGAAATATTCTGCCATTAGATCATTTAGCTAATTGTCATAGTTATCTGTGTAAGTATGAAAGACGGTGGTTGTATGATTATAACCATTTTCTTGATACGACTGTGTGGATCCATATACTAGCCAACCTTAGGCTGTCTTCACCGCTATTAAACTGTTTTCCAATCGTACATTTCGGATCGCTCTGATTAAGTGACAATTTTTTATTCCAATTAAGATACTCGGCTTGCCTTCACCGTATCCCTTGATCGGCAAGCTCCTTAGTTTTCCATATTTATAATTAAGAGATTCAATGTTTAGGGATTGTACTGGCAGTTCCAAGCTGGGAACAGTGCTTCCTATTAAAGGTAACCAATTTGTTTTTCCTTCTATCGTACGAACCAGAAGTTGACATTTTATTGAAGGCACGACTATCTTATGATTTCCAATCCAGTTGAGTGTCAAGTTTTCTGCATCTCCTGTCACTCCAAGATTTTTGGCCAGATCATCGTCTATAAGGGAATCAGACGATTCTTCATCTATAAATGTGAACACCTTACAAATATATCCATTTGGACCCGTAACCTGTATTGGCAGAACTTTAAATAAAAGCATAGATGTACTGTTTTTCACTGTAAGAATATTTTCTAGATTATTTTTTGACTCAGCTAGAGCGTTTTCTGTTAAATTATTGGTAGGGGCAATCTTCTTATCCTGATGAAGCATATAATTATGAAAAGAGTTGCAGTCTTCTTGTTTACAGTTGCGTTTCTTTTTGCACATGTTTAGACTGTGCCCTTGTCGAGGACATCCAAAACATACCTTTAGTTTTTTGACCATCGACCACCGATTCTTTACGTCGGTCTTCGTATAAAGTTGACAATCTTCAATGATGTGTGGCTCTTTGCATTTATAACAGCTGAGTTAACCAGTTTCTTTGATTTTCAAAAACACCTTTGGATTTGAGCCTTTATCATGCCTTACGTTTTACTTGCTTGATGCTGTTGTAAGAACAGCTGGTGATATATCCATAGCTATTTTGTCTATCCAATTACCGAAGTGAACTAGATCGGCATATGGCTGAATAATTGATGCATACATAGTCCATTCAATACTAGTACTCATAGGCAGTTTACTGACAAGATTGCTTAATAATACCGGATTTTGTAGCGTTAGCAGCAGTAAAAATATTATCCAGTTTGATAATTTAGCGGCAAATTGGACAATTTTATCCATTTCTTTTATGGACGCAATTTCAGAGACTTTCTCTAGTTGACTTCTAATGAGGAACCCTGACTGTCCATACTTAAACTGGAGACGCTTTATAAAATACTCGACATTAACCGGGTTTATAAACATTTGCTGCCACCTTTTCCTTTGCAGCACCTATTAAACTTTTCTGAAGCTTAAGTAAATTATCTGAATCGGTGTACTTATATGCAAGGGTTGTCACAATAAACATGGTATTAAATATTGGCAAATCTTCGTGCTGTCCATGAAAAGCCGGCAAGTCAATCAGCTTCCCTCTGGAGTAATTCTGATTACCACCCTGTTCAAATGCGTTGCCACGCCGCAGCCCCATAGATCAAAAAACAGACTCACCCCTTCCAATGTCATTGAAAAATGGTTTTCTCGTCTAAGTGTGGTATCCGGATGTTGTCCTCCAGATGCGAATGCCAGGCCATGGGTACCTCCTTGTGCGGCATCAGAAGTTGTAGCGCCTTTTGTCCAAGGAGCAGCGCCAATATGGGTTCCTTCATAAAAAGGAGCCATGCCATGGATGCCGCCCTGTGCGACTCCAGAAATCGGTGCACTGCTTGACGGTATGGCAGCGCCATTATAAAGTCCGCCATATTACTAAGACAGGCCATGGAAACCGCCCTGTGCGGCTCCAGAGATCGATGTACTGCTTGTCGATATTGCAGCGCCAGGTGCTAACAAGTCCACTTTTTGCTTGTATGCTGATTCTGTTATGCTGATTATTTTCTCCATGACAATTATTAACAATTGTTGCTCTACCAACATTTTTTCCATTAATCCTTGCAGGAACATCGATGGCGTTTTATTTTTACTTGTGATTACGGTATTATCGTCATTTTCGCTTTGTGTATCTATTTCATCATCCCCTCTTCCAATTGCCCGCCAGGTCTTGGCGTCGAATTATGTGCGTTATCCAGTTTTTCTTTCAGGTTCTCTTTGCTCCGAGTCATCACCAAATCCTGTGTTCGACCGGTGCAGCAGTATGAGAGATTTTTTGAACACTTTCGCATCTCACATATGCATATGTACATGAAATCAAATTTCACCACTTTGCAAGGTTTTAAGTTAGACTTTGGCGACGTGATCAACTTTCAAATTTAATAAAACTGTTTCGTATCAGTTTAAAAAACTTGGAGAACATATATTACACATTATTTATTAATTAAATCTTTTATATAGCAGACGACGACAACGTTTATTAAATTGTATTCCTGCTCAAGTCTGATTTTGTCGTAACAATGAGTAAAGTATATTCTTAAAGCTACCGAATATATATAATATTTATATATATGGTATGGTATATATGTTATTACAGTTATGGTATTTTTTTACCGATTACCGATCAAAGATGAGCTGAGATCCGAACCTATGGCCACAGTCCGCAACGCAATTGAAAGAGACAGTTAAATTAAAAAATATTTTTTTTTTCTTCAGTAACACGTTTAATTCTATACATGTATCATTTTCCGTTAGAGATATTGTTTCTGGGACTTCTTTCATCTTCCAGAATTTATCCATACTAACTGGTAGCACGTGTACTATTTCAGAAGAATCCATCCCAGCTTGTTACATTGGCCAATCATAGTTTTTTCCTGTTTTAATCCAAGGCTCCGAATTTCGGCCAGTAAATCTCTTCCTATCAGCACATCAATCATGCTGCGTTTATTGACGATTGGGTCCGCTAAGGTTTCATTTTTTCATTTCCGCATGTCATATTCAAATAACATTGCCGCTTTAGAGCCAGGAGCCGGAGGAACCGTCGGCATTTCCATTGCGCGTGAACCCGTTGGCAAACGCGGCACCTGTAACCGTTGGTTTTGCGTGGCCGAGCGTGGTGGTTGGCGCCATCGTCAAAAATCTGTGTGTGGAAGCGAATAGACAAGAGTAAGTTGTAATGGATGAATTGGATGATCGTGACATCGGACTGACAACAGAGGATGACATGAACTTAGGACTAGTAAGACTGTCTGTTAGTCGATAAAAAAATTGTGAATCAATTGGAGTTGATGGCATCCATCGGGAAGCGGATCATCTTCGCGATTGATCGTCGGATGACGTCACGTGCGGTGAGATGTTGACATCTGCACACAAGTTGGATCCGCCCAAGACGCCATTTATTTGGTACCATTTATGTGGTTTATGGAGCTCCTTCAAAAACTCTTCTTTCCAACGCAAGCAAAACTGCTGATGTAGGGCCTTTAGCCGCCGCCATCGGTTGAAGATGAAAATGGGGTTTTTTTTAAAGTCAGGCTTGTAGAAGTGTGTGCTTAAGCTTTTGTCACCTGTCTCCCATAGCCCTCCATGAATAATAACGTTGAGGCTTCAACAAACGTTTTGCCGTTGTTAGAGTGTATGTGGTGTGGACAGCCACGTCGTACGCAGAAGCGCAAAAAGGTAGCCAGAAGCTTATCAGTGGTTAGGTCTGCTGTAGCTTCTAGATGGATAGCTCGGGTACTAAAGCTTACAAAAACGCAGAAATACCTTTTTGTAACCGTACACACTCGACCAACATAGCATTTGATATCAACTGGTTTCGCAAAATTAATACCCGTGTGGGTGAATAGCCTGAAAAATGTAGATCTTGCAAGGGGCAAATCTTCCATCAGCTGAGTTTGCAGTGTCTTTTTGTGGATGATACACACTCGATAAGAGTGCGTGGTTTCCTTTACAAGATTCCTCAGCTATCGCTTCAATGAACTCCAATCCCGAATATCCCGCTCACTACGTATGAACAACTAGTTCCCAAAAATTGTGAGACACTCACCTCTACAGCTTTTAGTGTAAACCACGATCTTCCCTTCTCTTGTCGGTTTTGGCCTCTGGGCCCTTCATTTTCCTTGAGCGTGAATTGTTTAAAGGTAAACTTGCAAATGACCCATCTCCATCATCCTCATCATCCTCATCTTCGATCTGTTCTCCATTGTTTTCATCATTTAGATGGCCATAGTGAGGAAGTAGCCTGTTTTGTAATTAAACTTTCTTTCCACTTCTGCTTAACCCTAGCTCTGTTAATTTGTTGCGCAAATCGGATACGAGCAGTGCCAAAATCTCTTCCGTGTTCTATGAACAAACTTAAATCTAAAGAGTGTAGTGAAATATAGTAAAATATGTATACAAGAAAATATATGTGTATGGGTAATGTACGAAAATATTAATCTAATATGCTTTTACTGTTTTTTTTTTTTTTGTGATTTATTACTGTGTTATTCCGAACCGGAATAGCGGAGACTCTTAAGTCTTCCTGGCGAATCGGTGGGCCGATTCGGGAGCGGTGGAGACGCTGACGTCTAACAGAGGAGGGTCGGGACTCTTAGCCTTGGCTTCGAGTGAGTTTTTGACATTTGTAGTGTGCTTTGCTAGTGTTAATCTTCTGTCGAGGGTCACACCCAGGTATTTGTGTTCCCTTTTCTGTTCCAGTAGCTCTCCGTGTAAAAATAATCCTGGGCAATTGTCCTTCCTGAGTGTGTGTGTCACTACTGCACACTTTGAGGGGTTTACAGAGCGACAGGCCCAGTTTTCAAATTTCTTGAGGTATAACTGAAGCCTGTCAGTGGCTGTGTATATGCAATATGATCAGCACGTTGCCGCTGTGTCATCCGTTACGGGAGTGTACTGGAGGCTTTGGCATGTCATGAGTGTACAGGCTGTACAGTGTAGGTCCAAGAACGCTACCCTGTGGTACACCTGCACTGATCCGCCTCTCAGTAGACATTATACCTTCTTGGATCACACGAAACGTCCTGTCAGATAGAAATGATTTGATCGTTTCAAACAGCTGTTGGTTAAGCAAGGTTTTGAGTTTGGAAAGAAGGTCGTCGTGCCACACCCTGTCGAACGCCTGCTGTATGTCCAAGTATGCAGCAACGATATACTGCTTTTTGTGGAAGCCATCCAGAATGAATTCAGTCACTCGGTGTAGTTGCTCCGGGGTGCCATGGCTGAGTCTGAAACCAAACTGGAAATTTGGGATCGCTTGCTTTACGAGAGGTGCCTGCAGGACTCTTCTTAGAATACATCGTTCAAACAACTTTCCAAAGGTGGTCAGGAGACTGATGGGGCGGTAACTGCTGACATCAACCGGGGGTTTACCAGGTTTCCGGACCATGACTTTCCTAGCGTTCCTCCAGGCTTTAGGGAAGTACCCGAGTCTCAGAGCAGAATTGAAGATAAGCACGAGGTAAAAAAGTGCTTTGAGGGGCAGGGCTTTTGTGACTCGGTTGTCAATCGAGTCCTCTCCTGGAGCCTTATTGATTTTAAGTCCTTCTTTACCTCCGGCAAGGTTACAGGGGGCACTGGGAGCTCCAACTGATGCGTCCTGTCAAGGGTTTCTGCAACAAGCTGCACTCTCCTAGCAGTGGAAGTACTAAATGGAGTAAACCTGCTCTCCAGGTCTTCAGCAAAGGTTTCTACACGGTCCAGAGTGGATTTTGCCCATGTGCCATCAGTCTTCTTAATAGGATACCTAGGGGTAGCTTGCCTCTTGTAAGCTCCGGTAAGCTTCCAGAGTGAGAAATTAGAGCTTGCATCAGCTGTAGCGTAGCAACCGGTTTGTCGCTTCAGCTTTGAGCATGGATAGCTTTTTCCTCTGTTGGATTTCATTCGGTACAGCCTGTCTATCCTGAGGTCATTAGTGCTGAGTTCTGAGTTCCTTTTTCAGGAGTAGCAGTCCCTCAACTTCATCCGAAAGATCACTCCGAGGTCTTATTGCCTGAGGATTAATAGGCCTGGTTGGGGCAGCAGCTGCAGCAGCTTCTCCTATATTAGCCAGTAGTGTGCTAATCGCAGAGTCCACCTCTCCCTTCGTGCTCAAGGTAGTGCCAAGCAAAAGGGAGTTTGTCAAGGACTGCCTGAACACCGGAAGACTTGAGCCAGGTTTTAGGAGGCTGGCTCTGGCAGCAATCGTAGATGCAGAGACTGATAAGGTTGCAGGCTGCGGCAGGTGATCTGAGCAAAGGTCCTGTTCCTCCCTAATGGTGAGTACGTTGCTTGGGATTGATTTGTACACAAAGAAGTCTAAGCAGGACGGAGTGGCTCCTGCACGTGGCGGGTACCACGTAGGGCTTCCTGTTGCAAGGACTTGGGCTGAGGAGCTTGTCCTTGCCTGTAGTTCCCCCACAGCCGATGTTTTGCGTTGAAATCAGCTCCCAAGATGAACTTTTGACCAAGTTGAGAGAGAAGGTGGGCAAACTCAGCACTCGTCCAGCTGAGAGAAGGTGGCAGGTACGCTGCAGCAATTAGAAGCTCGCCACTGCGCGTGGAGACCATGACGGCGGCTAGCTGAATTTTCCTATTCCTGATGGCATGAAGGTGATAGTGGGAGATCTCACGCCTTACTAAGGCAGCTGCACCTCCTCGACTGGAGTTGCTTGGATGATCTGCTCTGTAGCACACAAAGCCAGCCAGTGTGGAGTGTACTCCTGGGTGTAGATATGTTTCTACAACAAGCATAATGTCAATGTCATGTTGTTGTGTAAAGATGAACAGCTCATTTGCACTGGGAGCCAGGCTGCGGGCGTTCCAGAAGCCGATACGTAGGTCACTGGTCATTTCGGGGCACTACGACAGGAGGCAGACTGGGAGCCAACACCCTGCAGCTAACGCACACACTGGGCAAGATTAGTAACTGTGGAGGAAAGCTCAGAGACATCTTTTTGAAGGCTCTTGACAATATGAAGAACTGATTCCAATTCCGAGGATTTCTCAGCCAGGGGAGCAGGTGTGAAGGATTGAGCACGTACCCGGGAACTGGAAGGGGCTCTCTTGTTGTTGTTGTTGTCGGCAGGAAGGTGTTGGGTTAACACCCTTTGGAGGCCTTGGACAACTTCAAGTATAGTACTTAGGTCAGTAGGGGAGCCAAACGGGGGATCCGCATCAGGGGGATGAGGATGTGCCCTGGATCTGGACCTAGCTCGCCTGCTGTTGCCAAGGTTATCAGGAAACTGCACGCACGTCTTGCTCTTCCGTGGTAGCTCAATAATGACCCTCTGTCTTCCAATCTTTGTAATCTGCAGCACATCCTTATTGTTTGGGGCAGCTGCAAGGTTCAAGAACCAAATGTTCTGAGGAGGCCGGACAGCAGGAGAACCATCTGGGTTGAACTCAGGTGATAGTTTAGATTTGGGGTTGTGAGTATTTAACACATGGTGTCCTTTCTTGAAGAACTCGAACACAATCTTTTCTACAGGGGTGGAGGCAGCAAGGTTACGTACCACCACACGATATGTTTTGTCTTCATCCAGGCAGAAGTGCGTGTACTGGACATGGTGGGAGTTTAGGACACGGATAATGTGTCTATGAGTTTCTGGGTCTTTGGGATAGATCCGCACCTCTCCGGACGGGGAAGAGGAGAATTCATAGCCCTCAGTATTGATAGGAGGAGTAAGGAGGGCCTCCAAGGCGTTTATATCCGTAACTCCAGGGATCTTGATGGGCCGTGGCTTCCAGGTTTTGGGAGGAGAACTGGGCATAGGGTCAGAAGTGATAGCTGCTTCAACGTCTACTATTTCCGCATCCTCAACCTCTTTGGCAAGAACAGCAAATTGGTTACACTCAAGAGGATCCGGGCTGTCCACTTGGCAAGGAC
>VNJZ01002697.1:0-116375 GCA_008042795.1 Drosophila asahinai | reverse complement strand
CGGTAGCCGCAGGAGTGGCACCAATAGGGCAGCTCCAGGGTGCTGTGCGCCTTCTGCAGATGCGCCGTCAGCAGGTGCAGCGAGTTGTGGCGCTGCTGGCAGATGAGACAGTAGTAGGAGGGCGAGCCCTCGGTCTTGGTCTCGGTGGGATGCATGATCTGGTTGTGCTTGGCCAGCACGGACTCCGTGGGGTGCTTCTCCAGGCAGAACAGGCACTGGAACTGGTGCTGCTTGCCCTCGGGCGAGATGTGCGACACCAGGTGGGTCTGCAGCTTCTCATTCGAATCGAAGGAGTCGCCGTTCAGGCAAATGGGACACTCCACCGTCTTGACCAGATTGTCGTGAGCGGTGCGGGGCGTGTTGTACGGGAACATCTCGTAGTACTCGTCCGTGCCATCGCTGATGCCGTAGTACAGCTCCTCCAGGCCCTTGAGCTCGTCCTCCTCCTTCTTGATGACCACCGGCACCTTCTCGTCCTTTTCTTTTAATTTTTTAGCTGGAATCTTGGCGGCGGCCAGCTTGGACGAAGCTGGACCGTAGGCCTTCGAGGTCGAGGCCTTGTCTGCCTTCGGCTGATTGGTGCTGCCCGGTGGCCTTCCGGGTCCCTTCTTAATCGGCTGTCCCGTGGGCGTGGTGCTCACTGACGAGCCTGGTGGACGACCCCTCTTGGCTCCACTCGGGAGGATGTCCTTCTCGCGGTCCTTCTCCTTCTTGGGCACCTTGCTGGAGACGCATCGTTGATGGCTGCAAGGAAATAAAACCGAACTTGAATGTTAAAGCTTCGTTTCCTGTTAGGAAATCCTTCCACACACACACACACAGTTATTAATTATCAATGCCATTATGCGTTTAATCACTCCAAATTGAAAGGAAAACGGTTAAATAAATCAAATAAAAACATAGTTGTTAAATTTATTCGCAAGTTTATTTGGTTTTCTTGTTGGTGTGTGCGTTTAAAATAAGTTAACACGAAAAGGAAGCCAGAAAGAAATAAAACTTAAATGTTAATGGCAGAACCAAAAGACCTGAGCTCATAAAACCGATCACATATTCAAAATCGAACGATAACAAACCACTTTTGGAGTGAGAAACGCAGGCATGCATTGACTAAACCGATTCATCGTGAATTACTCTAATTATTCTAACTGGGAAGAGGAAAAGTGAGCACGAAACTACTAACGTTTCTTGAGGCGCTTGGGTGCGGCGTTGGCCGGCGTTTCCTTGTAGTTGGCCGGCAGTACGCTCCAGTCCTTGAAGGGATTGGTGGCCACCTGAAGAAGAGAAACAGTGAACCATTAATTATCCCTTTAAATTTAATTACCTGCTTACCTGATACAGGCGCTGCGTGATCGTCTCATTGGTGGTGACCCTCGTCTGCTCGGCAATGTGTATAATGATGTTGTTGAAGGCCTGCAGGGCGTAGGTGCCGAAGGCCTCGCGCCAGACCAGTTCGTCCAGGAATTGCTGGATCATCTGGCGCGAGAGCAGCGACAAGGTGTTCTGGAACATGCGCGGGACAATGCGTCGCAGGTACTCCATCACCGCCGAGTTGTTGTGCTTGGCGGTGTTGTCGGTGGCCGCTGCCTGGACGATGTTCTTGAAGCCCATGCTGAACAGGGTGATCTTGTCCACCGTCAGGTCAATGCAGATGGTGCTGTCCTTGTGCACCCAGCGAGACAGAGGCTCCAAGATGGCCTGGAAGCGCTTCTTGTAGTTGCGATCCCCGTCGGTTATGGGCTCCACGGCCCTCAGTCGGATGGACTTCTCCGCATAGTCATAGACGCCCAGGACCTCCACCTTGACCTGACGCTGCGAGCCATCCTGCGAGGTGGTGCCCAGAGAGATGACACCCACCTGGAATGGCGGAATTATAATTTATAATTATAATAAGATAGGGATTTGATTGGGGATGTTGTTACCTCCACAAACTTCCCCGGACCGCCCAACTTCTTGCACTTCTGGTGCACGGCCAAAGTGCATATGGCACGCAGCCAGGTGTAGATGCCCTTGATGTACACGCTGTCCACCTTCACCCACTGCACCACGTTCTGGATGCTGGTCTGGCAGGCCCAGTGGTAGATCAGCTTCAGCAGGAATGTGGGCGGGTGCTGGGCTCCCTCGAAAATGGAGTTGTTGAACACGGAGACGAAGCGGTAGGGGCAGCACTCGCTGATCCAAACGTAGCCGCCGGTATAGGGGAACTTGGTCACATCCGAGTAGATGCCTGAAGAAATCCAATTAAAAGTTTATTAAAGCCTCGAGAAAGATTTCAAGGACACTCACCCAGCTTCAGCTCGTTGTTGCGGTGATTGATGCAGTGCTGCTGCGCTCGGAGGAGTCCCTCCTGGAGCAGCCACTCGCAGAACTTGTTCGGCGTCAGCATGAGCACCAGCTTGACCTTGGAGTCCAGCTTGCTGCGCGTGGCCGCCATGTCCTTGATCTTGAGGAACGGCTTGGCCAGCACAACGAGCGAGGGATAGGTCTTGCCCTGCATCTTGTTGTCCTTGCCCTCCTTGCCGTCCTTGCTGTCCTTGTTCTCGTCGCTGCTGCCCACCACCAGGCCACCCACGGAGTTCACCTCGGCCGGGCGATAGTTCTTGGGCGGCGACTCGCCGCCCTCCAACTTGGAGTCCTTTGATGCTTTGCCGCTCGAGAAGGAGCTCTTCTTGCCCTCCTTGAGCTGGGGCGACGCCTTGCCGGAGGGGGACGAGGCAGCAGCTCTCTTGCCCAGTTTCGGCGAAGAGGTGGAGGACACATTGGCCGCAGCCACTGCCTTTTTGCCCACCGACAGTGCCAGACGCTTCGCCAGTGGGACATCGTCGTCACCCTCGTCGGAGGACTCCAAATAGGCGATGTTGGAGCTGTTGTTGTTGCTGTTGTTGTTGGCGGGACTCGCACGCGGCGGACGACCACGTCCCCGCCCTGTTCCAGATGCCGGTGTGCTGGGCGGAGGAGGGGGGTCGGCCGCCTTGGGCGGCTTCTTCGGCAGCGTGGCCTCCTTGAGGTCCTGCAGCACCTTGCCCTTGAAGGAGTAGGCCTGGAAGACCTGCCCGTTGAACAGCTCCTTGCCCTCGTTGGCGCTCACAGCACTTTTGAGCGCGCCCTTTACCGCGTTATGCTCGTTTGTGATTTTCTCATAGTACGCCAACTGTGCCGGCGACAGCTCCTCCACCCAGATCTCCATGTCCAGGGATATTTCACTTCTCGTTACGCGCGTCATCTTGAGAGCAACACTTGAATGCGTCCGCGGGACCCAGAAATTGGGGGTTTTTCAATCAATTTGACGCTCAACAAAAAATTCTTTCTTCGCTCGATTTTTTGTCGTGGATGTACCTGTAAATCGGTGTGGCCAGATAACGACAAAAAATACCAGTGTTGTCAGATTCACTTTTTTCCCGTCAGATCTGACTTATTTTAAAAACTCATGCCCACAAAACAAAATGTATGCTCAGCAGAATGAAATAAATGGCTTCTTTAAATATTTTGTTGCTCCTTTGATCGGTTTTTCCGTCAAAAACAGCTTTTTTTCAAGCTAAAGTTATCAGCACTGATAAATACCAACTGGCGTGGTAATAAATACTACATCAGTTTCATGAAAATGGTTGAAAACTTTGCTAAAAGAGGGGTGGGAACCTTGACGATTCGCTGACTTATCGATAATCGTGCATGGTTGCATTTATCGATGTCGGCATGGCAGCCCTGAAAGTGGCGCTATCTTTAAACAGTTTAAATAAGGTAATTTAAGCACGTGATCAAACCTTTAACCTAAAAATGCTTACAACTAAAAAATATTTTATTCACTTGATTTTAATGATATTATTATGATCTCATTTTGTGTGATTCACTACCATAAACCTATTATATAACATAATATTTTTCAGCTCTCGTGGGGTACAAATAATTTGCGTTGTTTAGTCACGGTGAAGTGTCACTAATTAAACTTGAAATTTACGACCACTTATATATTATCAGGTACATAAGCCACCAAAAGCCCCGATTAAGCAGTGACAGGTGAAACTTTTTACTTTTTCTTAATATCACAATGGTATTTCTCTTTATTTGCAAACGCACGCTTATGCGTTATTTATGTCATCGATGACCCGGTCGTAAAGAATCTCCTTGACATTCAAACCCCACAGGAAGTCGATGTGGTTCCACTTCTCCTGCGGCAGACGATACGCACTTCTCAAAGACTTGGGGTTCATGTTGTAGCGTAGCTTGTCCACGTCGATCAGGCTGGCGAAGTAGTCGTTGTCGCTGTAGTAAAGATAGGTGGGCACGTCAATGCCCTCCACGTCGTACTCCGGCGGGGTCTTGCTGCTGTACTCCTTCTTGTTGCGCGTGGAGCCGTAGTCGAACTGGCGGAAGTAGCCGGAGTTGTATTCCTGCAGGTAGTGGAAGAGCTGGTTCACCGAACACCCGGCCGGCGTGGTGGCCATGATCTCCGGGAGCAGGGTCTCGTTGATATAGGGCGAGCCCCAGCCGCCCAGGAGGAACAAGACGTTGGTGCACATAACCTGGGAAATGGCTTGGTCGTTGCAGAGAATGGCACCGAACATGTTCATCAGCTGCGTGTTGGGCAAAAACTCGGCGCTGCCGAAGACCTCCACAAAGGCATTGGGCTGGCCCAGCAGAGGGGCGCCCACAGTGGCCAAAGGACTCTCCATGTGATCCATCCAGCCGACGGGGGCCAGCAAGTGAGCCGACCTAATGCGGTTCTTGAAGCGCGGGATCTCCGAGGTCAGCACCATAAAGCTGGTGGTGCCCTGGGAGTGGCCCACGTACGCCAGATCAGCGGCATCAGTAGTGTAGAGGACGTAGTCTATCATGGCGGGCAGGTCGTAGATACCAATGTCGTGCCACTCAAAGTTCCAGAACGGCTGCAACAGAGGCGACTTGGTGGCGTGCCTCTTGGAGTAGGTGTTTCCTCTGGCATTGCCCATCCACACATCGTAGCCCTCCTCGGAGAGCAAGTAGGCCAGTCCGCTGTGAGGTCCGCCGAGCACCCAGTCCGAGGAGGAGCACAACAGACCGTGCATCAGGAAGACCACAGGACGACGGCCATCGGGCCCTGTATTCTTGGAGTAAGGGATACGGTGCATGGTCAGGAGATAACCGTCCGAGGTCTGCACTACATGCTCCTCGATTTCATAGCCGTGGCCCTCGACAATGGTCATCTGAGAATTAAATCGAAAAGCTGTATTGGTAAGGATATTCAGGATCCTGCAACTCGTTCTTACTCACCGTTGTCACCTTACTGGAGCGTCCTGCATCGGCTGGCAGGGCAGTCGCCAGACCGAGACTCAGGAATCCCGCGATTATTTGAAGCAACAACATTTTCTGCTCGCAAGTGGAGGTGCTTTGGCCACTGACTGGCCGCTGGTGCCTTTTATATGCCCCCCAGGAACTCGATAAGGAGCCTTAGATTTGGCCAGCTAATTTATGGCTGTTTATTTTTGCCCTCAAACGTAGTTTCGTTCGCCAAGACTGATAGATCGTGTGGGAATTTCGATTCTAGGTGATTTAGCTGGCTGGCAAGTAGCGGCGATAAGCCCTATCATTCTGTGAATCTTGATAGCTTCTGATTAAGTATAATTGCAATGAATTTGGGAGCAATTAGTACATATTAGTGTTTCCTGTATTTACTTTATTTTTTCCATTGAACCCTTTGTGGTAATTGGTTAAGCTTTCTGGGGATCCCAAGAGCGAACACTGACCTCACATTTCCTAATCGCATTTTTAAATCATTGAGACATATTTGACCTTGAAAACTAACTTATCGGGACAGGTTAGGGTTATGCAATGATTTACATATTTTATAAACTAATGTTCATAAGAAATGGCTCAAATGGCATAAAAATTATTTAGTTTAAAATATCTTAATTTCGAACAATTAAAAATCTTTCTGTTTTCAAAAGTAACGGACTTGAATTCAAGTGTGTATCGATATATTGAAAAATCGATTGGCTGATAGACACAAATGTCTGGGGCGCTCATCCCTAAAATCAGCCAATTATTTAGACTCTAATATTTAGTGCTTTTAGTTTTAATTAAACAAATAATGCGGGACCGCGAGCGCCGTGACCGGGATAGGGACAGGGAGAGAGACAGAGACCGGGAACGAGAGCGAGATAGGGACAGAGATAGGGATCGAGACCGCGACAGACGCTACCGCTCCAAATCGCCCGCCAGGAGCAGCCGGCAGAGCTCCAAGTCGAAGAAGAAGAAGTCAAAAAAGTCGAAGAAGTACTCGAGGAGGAGTCGCAGCAGCAGCCGCAGTTCGTCGCGCAGCTCGACGCTTAGTAGCCGGAGCAGTTCCCGCAGCCGGCACAGCAAGAGTAGGAGCCGGGACCACAACAAATCCCGCTCGGCATCCCAGAAGAAGACAAGGGCGCCCAGTTCCGAGAGCAACTCCAGATCGGCACCCACACCAGTCAGCCAGCCAGCCAAGGCCATCGATTTGCTGGATGCCAAGGTCCAGAAGGCCCTGGAGACCATAGACGAGGATTGCTTCAAGCCGGCTGCCTTCTTCAGCTCCCGGGATCGGGAGACATCGGAGAAGGTCATCATAGACCTGAACAGCGAAACGGTCACTGTGCCCAATAAGCCGGCAGTTGCAGTGCAAAACGAAGATGTAATATTCCACCCGAACGTGAGTTGGTTACTTATTTTTCCCCCATTTTCCTGCTAATCGCTTGATACTTTCCCCAGTTCCTTGGCGACCCGGATCTCAAGGCGGAAAAGTGGCTGCGCAAGCTCTACAACTACCGCCAGAAGTACATGCAGGAGTAGTCGAGTTCAGACTCTGTATTTAAGAAACAATAAACAATAAACCTATATGTCTAGAAGATATCGCTGCCCGTCTTCCGAGCGCGCTGCAATGCCTCAGTGGAGCTTAGTTTCTCGTTGGCCGACGGCTCCTTGGCGCTCCCGTCCGCCTGGAGGGTGCCCGCCTTGAAGTCCTCGATGATTTTCTGCGAGTAGACGGCGTTGAACAGATCCAGGCTGGTGAACTCGGATTGCACGACCTCCGGCGCTTTGTAGGAGACGTACGGCTTCAGCTTGCAGCCGGTGAGATCGGGCACAATGATTTCCGGTATCTTCTCGGGAATCTCCACGTACTCCCCGTCGACCACGATGCCCGTTTCCCGCACTCCGCGCTTGTGAATGGGCACCGGCGGCTTGGCCAATGTTTTCTGCGCCTCCTTCACCACGCGCGTTCCTCGCTTGTTGTAAACGTTGAATTTGCGGAAGTTCCGTTTGCCCGCCAGTGCCGAGGATGTGGAGATGCTCCTCTGCTGGCACCTAAGTGCCATCGGTACTAGTTTAATACAACTATTCATTGTTATTTTCCTTCTTTTTGGCGAGGGAAATGGAGCTGGTTAAATAACAAATCGAGAACAGCTGTCGGTCGGGCTAGAGGTGGCACAGCTGTTGTCGATAATTCTTACCAAAGTTTTTCCCTCATTTAATTTAATTTAATTTTCCATTTTTAATGCCAAAGGTAAAATATTTAACAATATTTTCTACGCTATCAAAAAATATATTAATCTAAACTTTGTTCTTGAGATCCTACTTAAATTTTTGCGAGAATTTGATTATGATAGTTTTTTCAAGTGTAGTGGGCTGCGATCACTACGTATTTCGATTGGAAAACATCGGTTTGAATAGTGCCTGTAAACTCCGGCTAATTTACAACATTTGTACGATTTAAATATTAGTTTTTTGCATCATGTCCGCGCCGGCCACCGAGGAGGAGTCGGCGGAAAGTGCCGCGGAGCACGATTTCATAGACCTGAAGACCATGGAGGAAGTGGAGGCCTGCGAGCGGAGGCAGCTGCTCCAGTACGTGGAAAAACTGCACGGAGTAATCCGAAAATGCGATAAAAAACTGGCGGCCTATAAACAAAAGCTGAGATTCTTTGTGAGCGCCACAACAGGACCTGTTGAATCCGTTTCTAAATCCAGGTTTTATTTTCCAAATAAAGCTGACCCAGGATGAGAAGAGTTTTCGCGACAAAAACATGCAGACCTCCGAAAAAGACTTCCAGGAAATACACAACTCTAAGGAAGGAGATGAAGTGGAGACCACCGAGATGAAGGACCCCAAGGAAAAGACCGCAGAATGTGAGTCAAGAGTTTCTTTATTCCACCGCTAGTTGCTAGTTCCTACTTCGATTTACTGGCCACCGCGGCCACCAGCGCTGCCCCACGTCCCGATCCGTCCTCCGACAGCATAATGTCCCACTCCTTGTCCGCCTTCACCAGCTTCTGCAGGGTCTGGCGCATGTAGGAGTCGAACTTCGGGTGGTATCTGTAGACGGAGCCGTCCATGCCGACCACTACGCGGCGGTTGGAGGTCCTGTTGACGAGGCCGCTCACTCCGATGGCCACCAGAGTGGCTGCCCGCTTGGCCACGCACTCGCAGATGTACCGCAGTGTGTGGCAGTCCTCCACGGAGGCTTTCTCCAGGCCAAAGACCTGCTTCACTATCTTCCGGGTGCTGGCAAACTCGGGGAAGGTGTCCGCCTCAATCTCGGATATGTAGCGAGTCTCGAAGATCTCCTGGTGCCTCTGCAGGATTGTGGCGAACTCCGGCCGCCGGCTGCTCAGCTTAAAGATGAGCTTGCGCTCGAGGGCGCGCAGCAGGACCAGGCGCACCAGGTTGCCCAGGTACATGCCGGCCGTCATCTTCTCGAACAGCTGCTCCGACCGGTTGATCGACTTCTCGTCCACCTCCCGGTCGTACTCGGTGCGAACGAAGTCCAGCTGCCCGCCGTCGCCGAAGGCGCCCCACTCCGCATTCACGATCACCTGTCGCTTCGTCCGCTTGAAGTCCGCGTGCAGGAGGTCCACGTTCTCCACATCCTCCACGTAGCAGGCATTGCAACCGGTGCCGACGATGACGCCCACGCGACAGTCGGGGTTGCGGTGGGCGCAGGACATGAGGGTGCCAGTGGTGTCGTTGAGAATGGCCACCACGGCGATGTCGGCGTCTCCGCGCCGCTGGATAGCCTCGTGCAGCATGCGACCCACATCCTCGCCCTCAACCCCCGGGCAGTCGAAGCCCTTGGTCCACCGCACCAGGAGGCCCTCCTTGAGGCCCAGCTGCACGCAGGGAAAGGAGAAGGTGAAGCCCAGGGGCAGGTAGGCGGTCTTCATGTCGTGCTTCTCCACGAACCTGGCCAGGCACTGGGCGATGTGATCGAAGAGCTCCACGCCCGGGCCCACCATCAGGTCCTTGGGCACGGCGTAGATCTGGGACACCACGGTGGCGTCATGATGACCTTTGAGGGAGACGAGCAGCACCCGGAAGTTGGTGCCGCCGAGATCGAGGGCCAGGAACTTGCCCATCTCGTCGCCCGTGGGCAGGTCCTGCACGTACGTGGGGAAGCACTTGACGTTCGCCTGCGGATGCGTGGAGCGCTTCAGGCCCCGGGCCACCTCCAGGCAGAAGCGACTGTACACCTCCTGCACCTGGTAATCGCTCAGCACAAAGGCTTGCATAAGTTCTCGCACCTCTCCGTCCAGCATTTTGCTTGGCTAATCTCTGGCTCTGTCTTGGTTGTAATACCGCTTGCCTCGAACGATGAGTAACGACTAACCGGGCGCCTGGTTCCAGTCCCTGCACTACTAGGTGCCTGATAAGAGCCGATGGGCTGTGGATGCAATGGAGCCCGCCAGACCTGGAAACAACTGCTGCCGCTGCATTCCGGGCGCTGCGTAGCAAATTAAAAACGAAAACACACCTAAGTAGCTGGCACATTTGCTGATTCTAAATCTAAAAATCTGAAACTACAAACTGCGCGATATGCTAATCGCTCGGGTCCCCAAGTAGCTCTCGTCAATTGCTGGCGATAGCTCCTGATTTGGCACCCTGCAAATTAGTTGGAGTCCATGCCTGGCTGGATGCTGGGAAGGGGTTCATCTCTTAATAGAAAGGATATGCCATTTTACGAGCCACAATTAAATATATTTATGGCAGGGTCGGGCACCTAGGAATCAGTTTGGAGCCCACCAATGAAAGCAAATATCTAGAACCACTCTTAAGGTCATTTACCAGATAGATAGGAGAGATATCCGGTATCGGCATGTGTAGGTTTTGTTTTTGTACTTCTGATCACTCTGTTTTTCTCCCAAAAAAATAGTTATTGTCCTTTAACATTCCATTTTGAATTCAAACAGAGTTTAATAAAAACCACTCTTAATTTTGAAACCTTCCAAAAGTAATCCTCCCGCAATTGTAATTTACAAAATTATTCTCCTTAAGTAATAAGGACATCGCTCTGTCTCTCTATCAGATCCCATTCTTTTATACTTTTAAAAGGGAATCCAAAATTCGTTCACGGAAATGTCAAGGCTATATTTCCCCTTTTGACTTGCTGTGGGAACCATATCGAAGACAATAAAAGTCATAAACTATCACTTGTCTATATGTGAGCCGCTCCACGCCTCCTGTCAGCTATCGGGGCGATAAGGCCGTTCCAAGGAGCGAATCTTTCACGTGTCGGGCCCACCCACAGCCAAGTCTATATATAGAGAGGAGTATCAGTTGGGGTCTCAGGTCGGGGTAATAAAGCGTGCGTCAAGCATTCCTAGCTCGCTAATCCCGGAGAGATTAGCGCCAGAATGTCGCACGGGCTAACGCCACTAACGCCCCCAGAGACACCCGACCAGCCCTTGACACCCGGTAGGATCTATAGCCACTCGATGATTGATTGCGCAAGAAAGCGGACATGATGTACGGTTTATGAACCTTCGACTTGAGGTGATAAGTTGGCCGGAAATAATGGTATTACCTGTGTAATCTCTGTAAAGTAGATACTATTTACTAGCTTTACTAGTTTCACTAGCTTAGTATCTTACTATCTTTATTAAAGAGTACTGCTATAGGGAAGTCGTAACTGAATATTCTAGGCATTAATAAATATTTACAAAGTAATTAATGTTGTTTTTACTGGGCCAGAGTAGTGCTTACATTTATTATGATTGTTTTTGAAATATTAATTATTAATTTCCAGTATCGGCCACCGACGCCTTCAGCTTTGTGGACGAGATGCGGCAGGCGGCCAGGCATGCCGAGAACCTAAACAACTTCGTCTACGAGCCAACCTCGGGCATGTACTACGATCCCAAGACGGGCTACTACTACAATGCGGTAAATAGGCTATAAACGGGGGAGACGTAATCTTTATGACGTGCAGCGACTACACCGCTCTGGGTGTGACATTCAGGGGTTATCGCCGGCCGGCGAACCTGCATCAATGACTCTGAATTGTTGTTAATTTCCGCCTGCTGGCTTTCTCTCTTCCCCGCAGGAGTACGGGCTGTACTACGACGGCAGCACTGGCTGCTACTATAACTACGACCATGCCAAGGACTCGTACGAGTTCCACTCGCAGGCCCAAGTCCAGGTGAGTGGGTGAGAGCTGCTGGACAATCGACCTAACTAACCACCGTTCTTCTCCTCCTTGGTGCGCAGCCCTCGAGCGACTGCGCCTGTAGTAGACTTTTGGCTGATTTTCACAAACTCAGCATAGACCGAATGCGTAGCAATGCATTAGGTAAGCGTTAAGGCCCAGAACGTGCGATAAAAACGTGGATTTCTTTTCTCTTGCTCGGTTTCAGGCGAACGAGGCGGCCAAGTCGGAGTCCGAGGATGATCCCGTGGAGTTCGATGAGCTGGGCGGTGTCATCACGGACCACGACACTCTCAAAAAGATCAAGGCTGACAAGAAGAAGGCCAAGGAGCAGGCCGAGAAGAGCAAGCGCAAGGCCAAGCGGAAAAAGAAGAGCAAGAAGCACGGCAAGAAAAAGCGCAAGAAGGAGCGACGCCACAAGTCCAAGAGGCGTCAGAGGGACTCTGGCGATGAGGCGGATGGGGATGCCGAGGAGGGCGAACTGTCGCAGAGCAGCGATTCCAGCTCCGATTCCAGCGACAACGAGGACAGTGCCGACAGCAACAGCGACACGGAGGACAGCAGTGTGCCGGTGTTCAAGGCCGCAGGACGCTTCCAAGGTGCTTAAGAAATCCGCGTTCTTTGTCGCTCGTACTTAATTCATCCTTAACAAACGTCATCTAACGCCTCCTCTCCTCTTCCCTAGACATTGCCAAGCGCTACCCGCCCTCTTTGCGGATTATTGTCCAGGAAACCAGCGTGGAAGCCTTGACGGTGGGCAGCCTGCATTTGATCACCTTTAAGGGGGGGACTTTGGGCCGCGAGGGAGCCCACGATGTCATCATACCGGATGTGAACGTGAGCAAGACCCACTTGAAGTTCCATTACGAAAACAAGTCGGGCCTCTACCAGTGCCTCGATCTGGGCTCCCGCAATGGGACCATTCTCAATGGTTCCCCCATGACCAGCGAGGCGATGGATCTGGTTCATGGCAGCGTCATTACCTTGGGTCAGACCAAGCTACTGTGCCACGTTCACGAGGGCAACAGCACCTGTGGGCTGTGTGAGCCGGGTCTCTTGATAGAGACTCCTGCGCCGGTGGTGGTCACAACCACAGCGTCTACGGGAACACTCTTATCGCACAAGGAGCAGCTGAAGAAGCTGCAGAGGAAATATGGTCTGGAGAACGAGAGTGAGTAGTCTTTAATGCCTTTAAGGCGTAGCAAGCACCTAACTATAACTTATATTTAAGAATTTGTGGAGTCCAGCGGGAATGGTCAGTCGGCTCCGAACTACAAGGATCGAGCTGCCACGCGGCGCGTCAATGTGGGCAGCAGCACGGATAAGGAAAAGACCGAGGTGGCCTGTGTCAACACGTGAGTATTTACTTAATTTAAAACCACTATGAGCCACAGTGTCCTTTAATAATTTATATATATTTCAGTGAGATTGGCAGCTCCAACAAGGGCTTCAAAATGCTCAGCAAACTGGGCTGGCAAAAGGGCGAAGCACTGGGCAAGACCAATGCCAGTGGTGGGCTCTTGGCACCGGTAAGGATCAGAGTTATCAATAAATTCTGCTTAGTACTAATTATTATTTAATCTAAAGATCAATGTGGTGGCCAATGAGGGCACCAGTGGTCTGGGCAATAGCGACCCTGTCTCCACCTCTTCAAGACCTGTGGACAAGAGGAAACTGGCCAACTTGAAGATCACCCAGGCACGTTACCAGCAGGCCAAGGACATCTTCAACCAGTCCGATGAGAGTGATTAAGACAGCATTTACTTATTTTTTTGATTATGTTGGAAACACATTTAATTAACAATTACTCAAAACATATTCATAATATTCATAATATTCATAATTGTATATATATGTATGTATACGTATTCATATATACATCGTTACTATGCGTGTATTTATCGTACTATTAATTCAAAAATCTTGCTATAAGGTTAAGCTATCAGTCAATTAATTAATTTAGCTTCGCTTATGAACAATCGGAGTAGAGAGAAGTTAAGGTTAATGCTAAATAAATATGACGTCGGGTATGTGTGTCTGTCTAGATACGAACCAATATATAATAATCGTTTAAATTAATTACCGAGTAGCCTACGTTAACGTTAAATACAAAAGCCTCTTAAGATATGTGGTTTCTCTTGCGATACATGCTGGATAAGAGTGGCTGCAATACGTAATGTTCTGGGTGTTTAAGATAATACTTTGCCCTGTATGTAAGGTGTATCCGATAATATGTAGTGTAAGTGTAGGGTGGGCACAACGCACAACGAGAATCTTTGGATGTTGGAGCTACGGAGAACAGCTTCTAACAGCTTCCCTGCGACTTGACGCCGATGAAGTAGCGGGAGTCGCAGGAGTGCTTGTGCATCTCGCACCACGAGCTGTACGTGTGGTTATTGTAGCCGCATATTTTGTGCACCTAAAAAAGCCGTTGTTGATCAGTGATTATTGTTGCAACAATATGCTTAGACTCGGACTCACCGGTCGCTGCTGCTTCCGCGGACACTTGTGGCGACAGGACACGCATCGCGGCAGGCCCGTCTGCAGATCCACCAGGCAGTTGTCCTTCGGTCCACACTTGATGTCCGCACAGCTCACGCGGCCCGCTGCAATATAAAGTTTACGATGCGAGCGCATTAATGACGGCTGCCTGTGGTTAAGTTTCAGCTTTGTTTTATGTCTGGCAATTTCGGTTTAATGGCCCCTGCACACCCGACTCCATGCTCCATGCTCCATGCTCCTTGCCTTGTTCCGTCATGAGAACCCCGGCAGGTGTTGCTGTGATTACGGGAGACGATGACGTGCCAGGCAAGTTGCAAGTAATTCAAGTAACTTTCCAAATTTCTGGGCCAGGTATTGGTCAAATATTAAGACCAAAACTAAGCTCTATTGAGTTGATACTATAATGTTAATGAAAATAGTGCTATATCCCGAATTTGACAGACTTTTAAGGAAGGACTTCCTTTGGAAATATTAATCTTACATTAATAATTTAAAGCATTTTGCTGGGAATCTTTAAGTATTCCAGAACTTGAAACCTTAATGTATAAAGAACCTTAAACTGTCTACTTTCTTGTGCCTTAAGTCTGCTGTCGTTGCCTCTTGTCTTCCACAATTGCAATTTTCTACGCTGACACATTATTCACACCACAGGCAACACACACCAGACAGACCGATTTGAACATACACAGTAAAATATATAAAATATATTTATATAAATCGAAACTATAATACATTTTTTCAAAGAATCCCTCTCTCAATTATAATAATTGTTTCTACACCGTTTCAATATATCGAGATTGATTCGTTTTTAAATTAAATACATTTTGTATTTTCCTTGGGCATAAAAGTTCTCAAATTCGTAATAAAATTCTCAATATGTCTATCTATGTTCTTTAAAATTGCACTCAAACTAAGTAAAAATAATCTCAAAGTAAGAACAAATGGATTTAATCATTATTTGAGTACATATTTTCCTTAAAAATTTTGTCTGTGTAGAGAAGGCTAGAAATGTAAGAGAAAAATCGAAACCTTTAAAATATTTATCTATTATATAAACTTCTGACTTGAGAATATTTCCCTTCTTAAATAAAAATTGTCACATTTTTCTCTGTGCTAAATAATCGCTTAGACCCTTGCCCCTGCCATTCGCAGTCTCCTTCCCAATTCCGCGATCGCGCATGCGCAAGACGGTAGCATCTTCAGGCTGGGCCAATACCCCATTCCAGCGCGACTTCGAGTCAGCCGAGGAGCAATATACGTGTTTATCGTCAACATGATCTGCGACTTGGCAACATTGTTGCCAGAGCCTCCGGGCATTGTCGATCGCAATTGCCAAAGGTGGACGGAGGAGGAGCTTGTGCAAAGGGAGGATCTGCAGCGAGCCCATCTGCAGCCCTGGAAGACGGTGCGTGAAAGTCCGCTGTCTAGCAATTCGTAACAGTTAAAGTTTATTAATTTCAACTGCCAATTTAGCTTTGGGCAGGCAGATACAACGTCGTCCTTTGCGCGAGAGCTCCTCGTAGCCCCGCACTTGTTGATTGTGATGGATGTGGCAGTGGCCGCCAGGGAGCGGGAGCTGCACCGCCGCTGGTTATGGCTGATAATGCCGTCACAAGGCGAGCCAACTATAATTTGTTATGTCGACGTGGTTTAATCAACGCCGGCGGCCGTTGGCGGAACTCATTGCAACATTGTGTGGCACGGATGGAATGGGGTATGGCGATGAGGATGGGATCGGATGGGATGCGTCCGTGGGTCATGCGTCTGGCCACGGCGGCAGCCCCGTGTGTGTGTGTGTGTGTGTGCGTGTTCCCATTCAGGCCGACTGGCCATTTTGGCATTGCGTGTTGTTTAAGGTGATTTTAATACGATCGTAAACCACAGAGGAACCGAGGAACGAAGGAACGGAACCCAGAGGAAGAAGAGCCAGACGCTCGGCCAGACAAGAGTGACGTCGCGACGACGCGGACAGCTGGACAGCTGGACAGCCCCGGCCCAGACCGGACTTCTTGCCACTCCCGGCTCCCGGTTCCACCCTCCACTCGCCACTCGCCACACCGCGGAGTTGCTGCAATCACAGAACCTGCGTCGCCGCAGTCGTTGCGAAAATGGCGTTTTAATGGTTTGTACGTGTAGTCATATTTCTTGGGGCCAACGGCAACTTTTCGTGGCTTGTGCCGGGGTCTTTGGCAGCGCTCCCCTCTGCCCCACTCCCCTACAGAATTTTTGCAGACCCGAGCCGAGCCAAGCCGGGATCGCGGCTGAAAATATTTATGTGAAAGCAGACAAACAAACAAATGCCCGAGAACCATAAACTTACTAACCATGAAGATAAAAAGCTCGGGAGGCAAGACACGCGCACGCTGCACTATCTTATCGCCAGACGATCCACGTAACATAACGAGTACCAGACGCACATTAAGCAGCAGGAAGGAACCCAGGCAAGCGGAAGGATCGGGAATCGGTTGGAAGATCCGAGATCAACAAACTGCAGGGACTCACGCACACTTGTTTTCGAGCTCTGAGCTGCGACTGGTGAGTTGTGAGTTGTGAGTTGGGACTTGCGAGTTGCGAGTGGCAAGTTGCGTGGCTCAACTAAAAGCAAAAGTGAATAATAGCTAATGATCTTAATTTAGAACCTGGCTACCGTTAAAAGTGATTAGTAAGCAAAGACTTCTTCAGACTGACAGACAGATCGATGAATGAATAAGGCTGGCAGGCTAAGTGAAGAATTGAATAATTGAATTTAAGAATTTTTAGAACTTAGGAGGCCTGTATATTAAGGTCTTCGAATGTCAAAGGCTTTAGAAGCTATACTTTTCATATTTGGTAGCTCATTCGTTCTGAAAGTATTGTACTGTAAGGTCAACAAAATAGTAATTTTTTTTTTTTTTTATATCAAAAAATTGGTAACAAAAAGGTACTACAATTATCTAGGTTCTAGAAAATAGGCAGTTGGATCGAATTCGGATCTCCTCAAGGTACCATTCCCAAGATAACTATTGTTGCCTAACCAAAAACGCCTGGTAAGTAAATTAAGTAATTTTTGGGTTAAACATCTTTTTAAGAGGAACTGGGTCGAAATGCCAATTCAATATATTTAAATTACATTTCTTAACCCTAGTGCTGCCTTCGAAAGTATCTTGATTTCAGACTGACTGGATTCGATTAAGGATTGCCCGAAGAACCATAACCATAAGGATAACTGATGTGGTAAAGCCACAAAAGTAGGTAAGAATATTAAGTAATCTCTGGGTTAAACCCTTTAAAGGCCACTTGAGCAAAAGGCTTATTATTTATATTTTTTATATATTTCTGATTTTTAGTGCTGCCCTTAGAAGTGCCCTGTTTACAGACTGATGGTAGTCAAAGGCATGCTTAAAGCATTTATAGCAAAGAGCACAGTGTCACATGAACGGGAAAAAATATTAAAAACAATTGGATATTACTGGACTTAAATAAATATCAATTATACACGAATTATATATCTAATATTTGCAAGAATATTTGCAGGATAAATAAGTTACTGTGCTATCAAGCTGAATGTTGATGGATAAGTTCATGACTTAAGAAATACTTGCAACAAACAAGAAATAATCCTTGAAATCAAATAATCAATTAGTACTGCAATACTCAATGGCATATAAAATTCAAATTAAATTCCCCCAAAATCAAGTTATTTCGGGTGTAAAACATGGAACATGAACAGAAGGAATATGAATATGCACATGGCTTATATATACGGCTTCTACAAGCAGCTATCATGGAAATTGAGGAAGACCAAGTCTGCAACATTGATAAATAATAATACCTTGCCGAGTGACCGATGGGGGGAATTTAGTCAACGGCAGCTGGTGTTGGCGCTGGATTGACAGCTTTTGTTTTCGCATTAACTATGTACATGCTGTAATTTGCGACAAAACACTGCAATTAACAGGCAATTGCTGTCGGGCAGCCCTCTTTTGTCTTCGGCCCCCATGGCACACTAAACTAGTTTAAGTCCGTCCGTCTGCGTCTCCTGCTCCGTCTCCGTCTCAGTCTCGGTCTCGGTCTCCATCGCCATCTCCATCTCCGATCAGATCCGAGGTTCTCGAGTTCGTCTCCGGATTTGGTGCGACAGCGGAACGCCCTCCACGCCTTCCAGCAGCAGCAGTGATTGCCACACAGGAAAAAATGCAATTATCTATCGGATGAGTATCACATTTTCCTATTATTTCCTATGTTGTTCATCTTAATTTTAAACTAATGATGCTTGTTTTTCAGGACCTAAGCAACTAATTTAAGTAAACGCTTTGAAGGGAATTTTTTAATATTGGAAATTAATATAAAAAGGTAGAATGTGTAATAGAAAAAAGTCCTTATGTGAAGATTCTTAAGCTTTTTGTATATTTAGTAGATGTTCTTATTGTTATCTCAAAGTCTCTTCTATGATATATAAAATATGGAATATAATTTTTAATGGCTAAATAATGCAAATTTTGAGCCCATCTTTTGTATGGAATTTGGAATAGAAATGAGTCCTTATGAGAAAAGTAGACAGTACTGGCAAGTCGATGGTTTTAAATTCTGATAGCTTCTGTAGATTTTATAGATGTTCTTGTTGTTATCTCAAAGTTTCCTCTATGATATATAAACTATGGATTATTGATTTTTGTTAAAGTTAAATAATGCAAAATTCGCTCTCAACTTCTCTATGGAATGTGAAACATAAATGAGTCCTTATGAAAAAAATTAAAAGTCGATGATTTTAAAACCTTAAACTTTTGATAAATTTATAGTTATTCTTTTAGTTCTCGCAGTTCTAATGAAGTCTATAACAAAAGTTTAAAAATATGTAGATACCGCAAACAAATGATATAATCGTAAAAAAGTAAAATCATCAATTTTTAGGCTATGGTATAGTTTTCTGACTATAATGGACTTAATATTTATAAAATTGTTTCCTTGGTTCTCATTACCCCTTTAGGTTTGTAATTACAAAAATTAGAAAATAGTTTTTAGATACTTTTAAATTGAAAACATATTATAAGCTATAGATTTTTTTAAATGTAACGCCCCATACTTAAAAAAATAATTGCTTAAATTATTTTATCAATTTTTTACATATTATACTTAGTTTTGTTTAGGTAAAAATATGATAAAAAGCGACAATTCTTTTTGAAATGGTAAATGGTACCTAGTCAAAAATTCATGAAAAAATTAAAGAACAAAAACAAATAAATAGTTACCATAATATGTAAAATATTATATTTTTCAATGAGAAGAAAAGAAAACGTATAGATTTCATAGGTCTTTATGTTATGCCAGCCTTCATGAAGTTATCTACAATATATGATGGCATATATAACAACATACAATCTGTTTTTAAATATCGAATTGATTCAAATTGTGGCTCTATTCTTTTAATACCAACTATGGCATAGTTTTTAATTTTTTTTAGATGTACATAAAATACATATTATTTTAGTTGTAGATATGATTTTTGGAAAATGTGATCAAAGGACAATTTTCTTTAGAAATGATAAGAAAATATTAATGGGGACGAAGTATCAGAATATAAAGTGTAATATTTTTCAATGAAATAGAATCCAGCAAATTAAGATCTAGTAATTTTGATATAACATATAATATCAGAAGAGAAATATTCTAGCGGGTATTAAAGTCGGTAATATGTATGAGATAATATTTCATGAACAATATAGCACACATTCCAAAATAACATTATAATATGACACTAGTTTATATTAAATTGAATATATTAAAACATCATAATCATGACTTGTGAAAATATTAAAAAAAAAAGGATCTGGCGGATAATAACACGTATGAATAATTAATTTGTAACAAAATGAACAATTTCTTGCTCTGCACCCCGCCTAGTGTGGGCTGGCGAGGGGCATTATAATTAATTGGAAATCGGAGTCGATCAATCGGATGGCAACCGCAAAATTAATAAGCATGAATGATGCCGACGACGCGAGTGTTCGCCGAGATGGTAATTGCAATTGCAATGTAATTGTGGATGGGCCGCGGTGTCGTAGACGCGTCGCAGTTTGCAGTCGCAGTCGCAGTCAAAGTGGAGCAGAGTCGACGGGCTAATCAAATTGCTGGCAATCATGGAGCCGTATAAGCAAATGTAGCAATTTTAGCCAAACACCGCGACGGGGACCAGAGGCCGGAGACCGGAGACCGGAGACCGACCAGAGAATGGAGACCCGACCCGACGGCAACTTGATATGGCCATGTTGCAGACGACGGCAACAACCACTTGTGGCGGCTGCGGCTGAGACGCGACTCTTAACAACAGCTTAACTTGGCTGGAAACCTCAGTCGAGTCAATCAAATGCAAAATTGCGGTTCTTTGTTGATTGTTGTTAAATTCGCACAACTGCAACAGGGACTGCAGCCAGCAATTTGCCAACTGCAACGGCTCTGGCTCGGGCTCGGGCTCTCCTTGCCAATTAATCCGATTTGATTGATTTCCATTTGAGCCAAAATACATACCTCGACAGGGTCCCGGATATGCCACGGCAATGGAGCGTCCAATTTGGCAAATCATTCGATTTATATCACACGCGCTCCTGTATGTCTTCCCATCGACGCCGCACACCGCCTGCCTCTCGTCGTAGCCACTGGAATTTGCATCCAGATCTAGGTTATCCCAGGGACACTCGATCTGGCAGACAATGCAGTGCGGCATCATGTACTGATCCTCCACACAGGACAGGCCATCCAGGCACTGGACGCCATTGCAGCTATCTGGGGATTTGTGAGGAAGCAAAGGAGGGAGGTCTTAGCAAGATTATCGTTAATTAATCTTTTAAAATGAATTTAATTCGATTTATACTTTAGAAAGAATGTAGTAAATCTTTATATATATTATTTAGGATCACTTAAAGATGTAGTAAATGTAAAAAAATTTATTTGTATTTAAAGAATGTTTGGATTCTTATTTAATGTATAAATATTGACTCAAGTAACATTTTCTAATAAATTCTTTACATTTTTAGTTGTAAAGATGCTTGCTTATTAATGTATTTTTCTAGTTCCTGATCCTTAACCCTATCAAATCATTGCAAAAATAAACTAAAGCACCTTGCAACTTTGTTTGTTTTTGGCATTAATTAATGCTGGCCGCATATAGGCGCATATAAATACGCAGTTGGCCAATTTCTATGATTAGCTCTTGGAGCTCTCGGGCGGACACTCGCGGATATGCTATAAACTGTCGAAATTTATCAGGGGGACATATGTGGTTGCTGATGCGAAAAGGCGAGAGACATCGCGAAACGCCTTGGCGCCAACTGTGGCACTCGCGAAATATTGCAATCATTTTTTGAGCTCGCAATTGAATGCGAATTGCCGATTGGGCATTCCATCGAATATATTGGCACGCGCCAAACGTTAGATGGCTGGAATTGCTGATGGTGTTGCTGCTGCTGCTGCTGGTGCTGGTGCAACTTGCAACACATAACCGGCAACAGCAACTGCAACTGCATCAGAATGTCTTGTGCTCGCGGCTAATCCAACGAGTTCTTTGGCTTCTCCCGGCTCATCGTTCTTGCATGCCGTTTTTATTGATCATTTGAGCATGTTTGCGAGTGCTTCCTGTATCATTAAATTATTACACAACATTTCTGGCCACTGGCCACTGGCCACTGGCCACTAGCTGCTTCTCGAGAGCCAGTTGGTTTCACCACTGGCTCTGGCGACAAGTTGTTGGCCGTAATTGAAATGTGCAATAATTTGTCATCTAATCTAATTGTGGCGCTGCTGCGTTTTGGCACGCGAGCAGTACTGGTCACTGGGTGGACTAGACTAGACCAGACTTACTCTTGCAGTGGCCCCGATAGGCGACCTCCAGTTGGGCGTTGTTGGTGCGGCAGGCGCGCTTGCGCAGCTGGCACTCGCTGTTGTAGGTGCGTCCGTCGCTGCCGCAAACCGGATTCGAGCTCGGATTCAGATTCTGGCTGGAGGAGGAGTGCTGCTGGTGGTGGATACAAACATCCGAGAGTTAGTCGGACCCCGCGGAGTATGCAATGGCAGACCTAGACCCAGACTCACCTCGTAGATGCCGCCCAAAATGGCCAAGTCATGGGCATTAGCAAAGTCCGATGACGCAGCCGTTTCACTTCCGTGTTGGAGGCGAAACCTCGACCCAGACCCAGACACTGTGCTGTTCGCCTCGACTTCTGTGGACGATGTGGCTGCATAAGGATCCTTGTGCTGCCTCAGCCGGAGCCTGTGCCTCTGCCGCTGACTGTGCCTGCGCCCATTGTCTGGATGTGGAGCGTGCTCCATGCGTTGTCTGCCGCTGTGCTGGTGCTGGTGCTGGTGCTGGTGTCTGAGGCGGGCATTATCCGACTGTCTATTAATGTCGTTGGCGGGTTCATTAGCATTCGCCAAGTTGCGTCTAGACGGAGGCTGAGTTAGAGCTTCCACTGGAGCCACTGGGACTGCGACTGAGTCGGGCGACTGCGCAGGCGTCTTGTCTGCTTTGGACGAGTCATTGGCTCCTGTCGTCATTGATCTTGTTAAGTGTTTGCCGTTGCCATGGCTGTTCCTCTGTCTGCGCCTCTCGTAGCCCGTCATCTCGACCCGGCCAGCCGAGCCAGCCGAGCCAGCCGAGCCAGCGGTGGCTGCTCCTCCTCCGTTTCCGCCTCCGCGTGATCTGGAGCGATCTGGCAAATTGCTGCTGTCTATAATCAAAAGTCGACGGTGCCTGGGACTCGGACTCGCCACTTGATTTTGATGTTGCTGCTTCTGCTGCTGCTGCTGCTGCTGCAGCTTTCTTTGGTTATCAGCAATGTGTTGGCGTTGGCTGCCGTCTAAACCTAAATTGGTGTTGGAATTTTCACTACTTAGACTACGGGAATCGCGCGGCGGCATTCCAGGTTGCTGCTCCGGCTCCTGCTTGCGTCGCAGTGCCGCTCCGCATTCGGGGGCACAGACGCACTTGGGCCGTCCCTTGCGCTTCACACACTTCTTGTTCGGGCCGCACTTGAAGCCCTTGCAGCTCTCTGGAAGGGAGTATATAGGATATAATCCTATGGGGTCCTATTGGTCCTTGGCCTTACTCACCCATGCAGGGCGAGCACTCCACGCCGCCGCCAATGGCCGTGGCAAAGAAGTACTCCACGCTGCTCAGCTCGCGGTCCGTGAAGGAGAAGCTCTGGCTGGCGCCGCAGCACTCGGCCCGGGTGATGTTCGTGGAGAAGACCTGGCCGCACTTGCCGCTGCCCAGGTGGGTCTGCCAGCAGGTGCCAGCTAAGGGGAGGAGATTAATTAGAGGTTAATTAGGTAAGGATTTGGAAACTATAGTTCCAGTAAGCTCTTTTCTTTTTAATTTCTCGTTAAATTTCTCATTTAATTTCTCATTTAATTTCTCATTATATTTCCTCATATTTTCTTCAAGTTCTTCAAGTTACAAAAGATCTCTAAAGTAAGCAATTTATGAAGGCATTTCCCTTAGCTAACCGGAAGAAAACATACCCCTTTTTGGTACTCAAATTACATGCAGGTATTTGGATGACCAAAACAAATATTATTTGTTTACTTAAAAGATTCGCCCCAGGAATGCAATGTGCCTGCCGGGTGCTTATCGAATTCGCGCGAGCAGATTGCGAATTCACGCCTTCTTTTTTGCTTCTTTTTGCTTTTTTTCTGTATTTTGATCAAATCGATTTGGCAGGCCCAAGCAGATTTGGCATATGATGGATAAACAAACAGAGCAGAGCAGAGGCCGGTCCAGTGGGAAATTGCGTCATATTTGAATATAATGTGACACATTTATCAAAAGGCGAATGAACTGGATGGCGCCACTTTTCGATGTAACCACACACTGGACACGGACACGGTACATGGTAGATGGTACATGGAAGACTTACCCGCCGCCAGGCGAAGATCCAGTAGCAGCAGACCAATTAACAGAGCCATCAAAGGCTGTCCAGCTACTGTTGATGTTGATGTTGATGTTGCTCCCGCTCCCGTGCAGCGCATGCTCTTCACTGGACTAGAACCGGGCAAGTGTTCGTGCTGCTGGTGGCGCTGGTGAGGCCTCAGCTTTTGCTGCCGCTGTTGGTGTTCACGTGCCATTGACACCTCCTCGTCAGTGGAAATGGTCGTGCGTCTGCGTCTGCGTCTCCGTCTCAGTTGGCCCGCATTGACGTCACGACGATGGGCGGCCCAGTGATCGTCATCCAGCCAGCAGCAATTGGCCAATTCTTGCAAAAAGCTCCATGCGTTTACTATAAATAAACTTAGAATTGTTCTACATTTGCGGCCGGTTGCTGTCGCCAATTGTTGTTTGGCCTCTGCCGCTGTTTCAGCTGCTCTTCCCTCTGATGTTGCCACTTTAGTTGTTGATGTTTCTGCTGCTGTTGCTGCTGTTGCTGACGTCTGAGGCGACATTGCTGGCGTTAATTGGTTGGCCGCTGTACGCGCTTCCGCTGACGTGGCAGGAAGTCCAAAGATCGCCTCGCAGATCGGCATCGGCATCGGCATCGGCATCTCTCTGCGCTTGAATTTGTAATTCGATTTTAGAAATGTCAAGTTGGTCTGGCTGTTCGTTTGATGATGATGAGGCATGACAACGGCAAATGCTGCGGATAAACAAAAGGAAGGCAAACACTTAGGCCAACAGGTATACCAGGGGGTTTCCAAGGGGGATGACTTCAATTAAGCCGGGGAGCACAAAGGTTCTAGCCACTGCCACTGACACTCGAGTGGAGGAGCAGCCGGCTCGAGTGGCAAGCCAGCAACATGATGCAACCGGCAGCAGCGGCAGGCGGCAGGCGGCAGCAGCAACAAGAACAGCCAGTCAAGCACAAAGAATGTTTTGTACAAAAACGACGGCCAAAGAGGCAACAATTAAGTCTCAAACGTTGAGTTGACATTGAGCAGGCGGTTTTCAAAATGCGACTACTAAAAATAAAGAACCTGTTGCTGCCTTCGCTGTTGCTGTTGCTGCTGCTGTTGCTGTTGTTGCTGCTGTGGCTGCCGCCTTGTTGTAGGTTTGGCGCATTTTGCACATTATGCAGCGTCTGTCTGGGCTTCGAGTCTGTCTCCGTCTCCGTCTCAGTCTCAGTCTCCGTCTTTGCACCCCTCTCTTTCCGACTGTCTGTCTGTTTGTTTGTTTGCTTAATTGCACGGAAAATAATTTTTGGGAATATTAGAACCCTTTTTTGACTTTATTTATTGCTTTGAATTTAAATAGAAACGATAAGCTTATTCCTTAGGCCTTCTTTGAGTCATAATCGAATGTCTAGAATGGTTTCATTCTGTCAAATAATAAGTTGCTAATAATAATAGTAATTAGGACCCAATGAAAACCAGAAAATATGATGTAAGACCCTGTCCAAGTCTATTGTAAACTAATATTATAATATATAACAAATTATAAATAATAAATTTCTGGCTTTCGAGAAAAACTATAGAATATCTCGTCCTTTATTTATGTAGCTCAAGTAAGAACATAATCTGAAATTATTTTATTTCCAGATTCCTAAGATATTTGTACGGTTAATTCCTATTTCGAGTAAATGTATCCAAAAAAGAAAAAGAGGTGGTAAACTTTTTTACAATTTTTATCCAAGTAACTATATATTCTTGTGCTACGTATTTCCCATATTAAGATGTTTTGTCTTTCTAAATAAGGAATAATAAAGGGAATTGTTGGGTTAACTCTTTGTAATAAATATCTTATGAATATATAGAAATTGAGAGGCATTTACTTATATATTTGCAACTCAGGAGTAAACCTTGCAACATCCGAAACAATGTGTCTTGGTGCAGCTTCTGCTATAGCATCTACAGATGGTCTCGGGATACAAAATAAATCTTCATTATGTTATATTAGATATAAGAAATATATAACCCAATTTTGTATTAAGATTTCCTAACTAATAACCATGTTAAACTATGTTCCTATATCACATTTCAATTTTTCTCTTCGTGTAAATGTTTGTGACTTGGCAGTTTGTTTGGCGCGTTAGTTTGGCATTTGTTTTATTTTGGCTGGCATGGCCAGACCCTTCGCCATCCACATCGTGGTTGTCAGTGTCATCGTCATGACTCTAAGGACGTGCTCTAGACAACATATGCAGACGACGGAGAGAACAGACTGCGACTGCGACGGCGACTGCGGCCGTGCGGGCACATGCAACAATTGCCGCGCGGAACGTGACTGGAGTGTGACTCGGCTCGAGTATCCTAATTTGGCCAACTCGGCGAACGTCCTTGAGGCGACTGCTACCCTATTCAATTAGCCCACTTCAGGTGAAGCTTGCAGCCATTATCGAAAGTTCAGCTGCTGTTGCTCCTGCTCCTGCTCTTGTGGCATGCAACATTGCAGCGGCAATTAATGACCTACTGCGTCTGGGGTTCAGGTCCACGGCTGTTCGGGCCAAAAAATTATTGCGTTAACACGCGTTGCGACATTTTGTATGACCATCGTCCGCCTCCGCCTCCGTCTCCGTCTCTCCATCCGCATCCGCTGCTTGTCCAGCCGGCGCGACGATGCCCGCCAGACGATGTCTGCACTCACACAGACCCGTAAAAAATGATTAAAAAAAAGAAAAACAAGTAAGACGGCCAGCTTATGCAAGCCGAACATTTAATGTCCTTCAGGAAATCATCTCCTTGGCATAACAGTAGTTTAAGTGCATAAAACAGCACTTAAAGTGTGCATGAAATTAGTGTTTATTATATTTATATATCATTAAACCAAAGATTTATATATTTCTGACTTCAAAAATCGATTAACTTTAATTAGAAAATGGTTAACGTTTTGCTATTAATTTATTTAAGCAATTAAACTACATAAAATGAATAAAGAACATTTCATAATAATTGATTAAACCCCAAAGCAGAGGTTTCTTTAACCTCTTTCTAAAGAGATTTTTAGGAGAGTTATCCTACATATTGAATCGATATTTCTATATATTTTCCACAAGCCAGTACTCCCTGCAAGAGTACTATAACACACGCACTTGCCATGGACCTCTGGGTATTGGGTAGGGGGCACTGGGGGAATGGGTATGGAAGTCTGGGGATTGGAGTTGCAGTTGCAGTCGGAGCCGCGAGCCGCGAGCCTCGGTCTTCGGTCTTCGAGCTGCATTCCTGCAGCGAGGCTATTTTTAGACCCGCTGCAGTCAATGGGTTTTTATAACCTTTGCAGACGGTATCGCAAATAACTTAGTTACGACAAATGTAACGGACTAATCCACATGTACAGGCATAAAGCCCACGTTTGCACCGAAAGAAACTAGTTTAGAAATTAATACAGAGCTCTAAGAGTTGCGTAGTTCTAAATTGTTATTATTTTCTTAAGATCTTATATATTAAAATTATTACGTAAACCCTTATATTCTGTGGTAGTATTACATGTTATAATGTTGTTATACCATTTAAGTCCCAGGAATACTAATTGTTTGGTTATTTAAAGATAAAATATCTAGAATTTTGAAGTAAAATATTTCTATTCAGAATTTAGTGCTTGGAGTTTTCTGCCTCTCCTTTCAATTTATTTGTTTGAGAATTATAACTATGGTAGAGCCTTAGACTTAAGTCCAATCCCAAAATCCCCCTCTTTACTTTAAATATCCTCCCTTTTCTCGCAGTGCGGTGAAAGTGTTAATCCACCTTGGCCGTACCTAGATAAAAGCCCAGAGATTGCATATCCGATCTTGGCCGATCCGCTAAGGACTTTCCTTTGGCTGGCTGGATGGCGGCTTGGTTGGCCACTTGGCGGACCTGCCGGCGGCACTTACTGTACCCAAGGTTTCGAGCCCGAATGCCTCGAATTCCTGAGTGCTCGCAAAAATGTCTTTTGGGCACAGTGGCTGTGGCGGCGGCAAGAACAACACAACAATACAGGAGCAGCAGGGGCAACAAAAAATGCATGGAGCGGCTGTGGCAGCAGCAGCAGCAACGCCAAGAGAGTGGCCACAAAATGCATTCTCCTCGGCGGGAGCAACTGCATTGCCAAACCGAGCACACACACTCCCCGAGAGTCTGCTGGGGCCATATACCATGCCAAACCATATAGATATTGCTGCAGCCATGGCGAATGCCTGGGCTCCTCGGGAGATGCAGTTTGACCGTTGGCCGCCGCATCGAAAAAGACCTGTTTTCGTGTTTTTGGGCATTTATTCTGGACTTTCCGAGAATGTGTGCTTCTCTTTTTTGTGTTCGTTTGTATTGAATTGCATCTTCTGCTGCGCTGATCCTGCCACTGCCACTGCCACTGCCACTGCACTTCGGCGGCAAGTGCATAATTTCAACCTCAAGTCGGGGAGAGCTTGCATCAAATGTGGTGCTAAATTTCACTGCGGTTCTTTCGGGCATTGCACCGCCTTTAGTTACATTTGCGTATTAGATTAAGCCGCTCCCAAAGTCCCAGTCCCAGTCCCAGTCCCACTCCCAGACCAACTGCAAGTCCCAAAGCAAACACAGTATCATATTATGCTCCGGAGCACGTGCTGTGTCTGGGGAACCTGGAACCTGGAACCTGGGCTTGATATCGGGAGAAAACCGATCTTCCAGACGGCGGCGTCGCTGAATATTTCGGGAAAACAGATAAAGTTCCCAAACAAACAACATGAACGACGTGGAAACCCGCGATCCTGAGAATTAATTATATAAATATTACAACTGCGCAGAAAATACAAAAAAAAAACTGAAAACGATCTGTTATTGTTCCCAAGGGAAAGTCAATCTTTAAAAGGAAACTTTACGTCTTTATCATCTTTGAAATCAAGGAAAGCTTATTTATTTAGAATCAGAATATATACATTTAAGCTAGTTTCTGTTTAAAAATAGTTCTCTGTCTGAAATTGAGGTTTCCATTTGAATAAAATAAGGTTTTATAATAGCTTTCTTGAGTTCATGAGTTTATTGATTTATCCGTTAACAACAAATCAAGTAAAAGGGAAATCATTAATGAATAATTCCTAAAAATATATGTCTAATATTTATGAGCTATAATTGCAAGGACTTCTGAGCCTCCAAAATATTTAAATTCATAAAATTAAAATATGTTACCTGTAGAGTTAATAATGGTATTTATGCATAATTAACAAAGAAGGTTTAAAGTTGATCAATTTAATTAAAACAATGTTAATATTTCTGAAACATTTCGCTCAAAAATCAATCAAAATCTAAAAGGATCTCTAATAGTTCCTGATCAATGACCTCAGTTCCTGTGAACTCCCTATTATTTCTTTCCGTGTGCCTTCGTTTCCATTCTACTTTCGGCTGGACGCGAATTCCAGTCACCGACCGACTTTGAGCCCCATTCAGGGGCCGATTGCGCAACACCGATCCGAGTCCCAATCGGAGTCAGAGTCGGAGTCCGAATCAAAGCTATTTTTAGCGAAACCCTGTGGGTCGCCGTCTCTTTGGTTAACTGTGCCGTTGAGCGGTTCAAATCGCTCGAAAATCCAAAAAAAAAAAAGGGTCAACGTATTTGGTTTCATAAAAAACAAATGGCCAAAAATCGAACAGAATTCGGGGAGCGGAGTGGTTGGCAAGGGAGTTTCTAAGGAAACAGTTTGTCATTCGCCACAGTCAACAGTGGACCGTCAACGGCAGCAGCAGGAAATTCCTTTCGGCAAACTCATCAGCCAAAGTAAACTGTGCGTCTCCGTTTTGGCGCGAGATTAATGACACTTGCTCCCGCTCCGCCCTCGTCGCCATACCCATCCGCGTCCTCTTACTATCCGAATACGCATACGCATTTGCATATGACAACGGCAGTGGCAGCTTCAGGGGAGGAGGAGCGGCAGGAGCTCCGTTGTTTGTTATGCAAGCAGTAAATTTTCAATAAATATACATAAAGCAACAAACAAATCAAATCAAACCCCGCCAGTAGCTGTACATCAGCAGCATCGCCTCGACTCGCCTCGGGCAGACAGCTGGACTGCCTCGTGTTGCTGCTGCTGCGGCTCTTGGTGTTGCTCTTGGCGTTGCCTCTTTAGGGGCGGAGGAGGCTCGCCGGACAAACAGACACAGTTGCGATCAAAACAAGAATACTGAGAGCTCGGGATATTTCCTGTTTCAAATCGTACTATATTTTGTGGTCCTAAATATAATAAATACTTTAATCTTTCAAAATATAAGTTATCAGTAAGAAAATATCAATTTATCATATGGCCTACTTTGGGTTTTGTTAGCAATAAGTTACTGAGTTACTAGAATAAAATACAATTTGATTTATACTTTGATATTTTGAGCTTTATAATTGGCTATCAACAATTTGTTTCCCATTACCAAACCTTCTTTTAAATAAATCAAATAATTCTGTATTGATTTTAGTATATTTCCCCATTTATCCATTTTTATATCTTATGCCTTAAAAAGTTAGTCCCAATAAATATTATATTTTTATATTATATTTATATTACATAAATGGAAGCTATATAATTGGCTATAACTTATTTACCATTATTCCAAACCTTTTTTATATTAATGAAATATGCATTGATTCTTTATTGATTTCAGTGGTGTTCCCTTTTTATGTCTTTCTTATACCTAATATCATGAAAAATTCTTCCTAATTAATATTTATTATATTGTTTGGTGATTGATAAAGGGAAGATTATAATATTTCTTTTTAAATGCCAAGCAAAAATAATAAATAAAATGGTCTTAGATATTAAAAGCCGTAATCCTGCATTGGAAAATTCAGATTAAGGCTCACAATAACTTTTTAAGAGGTTTGTGTCTAAAGGAATGCCCAAATACAGATCACATTTTAGCACCCGAGTTTCCCCACGAGTTAGAGGGCGTCTTCCTCTGATGCTATTCCCCTGACCACAGCTGTCCAGACTAGCCAAACCGATGCTAAAGATACCAAGATCCATAAGCTTTTTTTGCCTCGTCTGCTAGCCGGCTGGCTGTTTGTTTTTCCGCAGCTCGGACGTCACGTCACGCGTTGCGCATGCGCAGTGTTGGCCCGAAAAAAACAACAATAAAAAAAACAGAAAATACGCCGGCACTTGAGGCCCCATTCGAGAGACTACTAGTATTTGTATTTGTTGTTCTTGGCTCGCAGGACGGCTCATTAACAGCCGCCAGAAATGTCGCCGAGTAAACAGGAAATCCAAAGGATGGCCAAGTCAAAGCGAAAAGCGCGCGCGCGCGTGAAATCGCTATTTGCTTATTCTACGAGTTGTGGGTCCCCCCAGATCCCCAGATCCCCATCCCCAATCCCCAGTCCCCAACCTCAGTTCCAGTCCCAGAATCTGAGGCGGAATCCTATGCGCAGACCAGCAGACACAGCAAACCCGACAGCGGCCGCCGCGGCCTGTGTAAACAATATATCGGCTCTCACATGAAATCGGAGCTGTTATTGAGTCTTCCGATCGTTGACCATTTGCTGATTTGTTGACAACTATGCAAGAATTTTGTTATTGTCTGAGATGGGTAATTATACGTGGAAAAGCTGTTGTCTGCCGCTGCTGCTGAGAAGGAAACGGAACACCCGAATGTCTGTCTACGAGGAAGCCCCGCCACTCATAGCACTTTAATTATTTTAATTTGTTTATTGCGATTGTGGGCTCACCTCTTTCTAAACTGCACTCTCCCTCAGTGATTATTTCTCGCACTTGGCCGTGTGTTTGTTTGCCAATTAATTAGCAGCGGGAAGCTTGCAAAATGATCGCCGTGCAAGTGTCAGTAGTTGATATTTTCACGGCAAAATCAAGCTTAATAATTGCAAAACACAAAAAAAGCAAAATAAAACACACAAAATTAAAAGTTACCACCGGGTTCTTGATCTTTTTTGCACACTATTTCGCTGAGCTTTCGTATTTCGAGTTTATTTACATTTCCCCGATACTGAGTTCTGTTCTGGAACCACGGAACTGGAAACTGCTGGCGCTGCTGCTGCGAACCGTGCGCTCCATCTGATGGTCGAATGCCGACTGAATTTTGAAAACCAAAGTTCTCATTTAGGTAAGAAAAGAGACGGCAGTCTTACACCCAGACACATGAGCGGCCGCCACAGGCCACAGGCACACCGCCGCACGCACAGTGGGACGCAGGCTAAGCGGAGTGGAAATATTTACAAGTTGTGGGGAAATTGTTACTAAATTTGATTTTAAGCCAAGATCTGTGGAGGGAATTTTGAATTTTAGTTCTGTATTTTAATGGAAAAACCAAAAGGAAATTTTAGGCAACAGTGCATAAAGTTTTGGGTTCATAAATCGCGAAGAAATACATATAATAGAAAAATAAAATGGTCTAATGGATTAGTTTTAAGGGAGATTCAGGGGTGATTTTATTTATCTGTAGAATATGTATTGGCTCTTCGTAGTCGCCAAAAAGTAGGCTATGTTTTATAGAAAATTATCCACTGGAATTTTCATGGCCGTAGCACCTATTTATTAACTAGAAAGGGTAGATTGGAGACTCTATAAAGTTAATATTGTAATATGTAGCTATTTATTATTTTATAAACTAACAAAAAGTAAACATTCCAATACAGAATCTACATTTTATTTGCTAAGTATGGGGCTTACTTTGTTTTAAGGGAGAAAGTTAAGTATAATTCTATAATAAGTTTAAGTGAAACCCTATTTATTCAATATTTCTAAAATTATGGTAAACATATTAAAGGCTTATTATGCCTTTAATTATATAAATTAACTAGTGATAATTGGCTTTAAGCATACATTTTTATGACTTGAGTAGCACAAATATTGAGGCTTCTTTCCTATGTACAAAAATATATTTTATAAAAAAAAAAAAAAAATTATCGTGAAGTTCTACTTAACATAAATATGAAATTAACCGTTCCATTGTGCAGTGCGTTTTCTATATTTTCTTAAAGAGTATACATTTTAAATATCTTTATTTTCCTCAAATTTTACCTGATCTATAAAAGCTTTCGGCTGTACTTGTTTGTTCGGGTTAATTTCTATTCAGAATCTGTGAAGGAACAATTAATTACCTTAACTAAAGTGTCATGTTGATATCTATTAATTTTATCCAATAACCTTGCCAATTTACCCACTGTGCAGTGTGGGCTGCCGGCTGCTGTTCGTCTGTGTGCGTGAGAGGCATGTAAATAACTCGCTCAACTGCTTTGCGGCAACATGTTGCCGGAAATGCATTTCCGGCTGCATTGCCCCCGTGTTGCCAGCAACATGTTGCACCTCGCTCAGCTCAGCTCAGCCCGGCTCGGCTCGGCTCGGCTCAGCTCATTAAGTGCAGCCAGCGCATACATAGAAGCATAGCTTTATCTTTATCCACGGCCTTAACTGTCTATTGTTTGGCCAGAGAGCAAAGCGGCTGCCAGTCAGGCAGCCGAGAAAAACGATTTCTTTATGGCGCAAACAGCGTCATAATTTAGATCTAATTGTCAGATATTCGCGGACTGAGCTTTGCTTTTCGGATTTTCCCTGCTGCCGCCGCCGCCTCTGCAAATGAAGACATTTGACGGCGACGGGAGCTGCAGCCGGAGCCGCGGAACTGCAGCTGGACAGCTTAGCCGCTGAGGAGCAGTGCGATTTCTACGTCAATTACGGCGCGGAGCGTTTTATTGGCCAATGGCGTGCTGGGCGCGTATTAAGCCCGCTCGCTGATAGCTTAACCTCCTGCCCCTCCACCGTCACCGGCAGCTGCACCTGCACCTCCTTCACCGCCACCTTAACCCACTAATGATGGCCACCGCGGATGCAATGCAATGTATGTGGCTGCCACATGGACGGCTATTTATTGGAAGTGCATCTAATGAGACACTGGCATAGCTGCACACAATTTTAAGAGAGCGAGTTGGTTTGGATGTAATATATGGAGAAAATATGGGGATTTTCCAAAATCCTTTCTTCGAGTGCCTTTTTTTGGTTTTAAAAAATAAATAAATGGACATATATATTTCTAAGGGTTGAGTATATTGTGGCTTAGAGAAACTAAGCTAATTAGTACCGAAAATGTTAAGATATAACTTAATACTTAAGTCCTAACTGAAACAAAACTTGAACAAATAATTTATTATATTACTTTTGCTCTTAGATATGTGGGCAAAGTAATTAAGCCTTTAAGGCCTTACATTTAATACTTAAAAGCAAAATGTAAATAGTAAATTGCTTGTAAAAGCAAAATTACGACGCAAATAAAATAAATTGACACTTTTAAGTGTAGATTTATTATTATTTCTCCCATAAATTAAAGCAAAGTTTTGGTCCTTTATTTGGTCCAATCATCGAGTGTGTACTGTTTAACGTTCTTAAAATAGTAATACTTATATAAAATTGGCTCACTCTACATAAAATGACATTAAAATTGGCAAACAGAATTACCAAGCATTTTTCCCGATTTTATGAATGAAATCCGCAAACACATATTCCGCTGCTTGTTTCAGCTTCCGCCCCGTCAGAATAAATCAAATGTCTCGGGCACATCAAAGCGGCATCTATGACATTTGAACTGCCACCGGAAATGAGCGAGTGAGCTCTTCGAAATAATGTTGGGCCATAAATAGCCTTAGATATTTCGTCTCATTCAATTTGCATATCAATCGGACAACGCTGCGTATGCGTAATTTTCCAATGCTCAGCTATCTTTGACATTTCTCACGATAATTAGTAGCAAGGCGGGCAGCTACAGAAGGGGTTGTGCCGGGCGGCAGGAGGCGTGACCGAGGTGGGCCGAGGTGGGCGGACACCGGCTTAAGTGACGGCAATTTGCGGTGCCTCAAGGATATTCAATGACAAAAAGAAATTGCCTTTGTATTAAGCCGTCTAGACTGATTTGCCTGCAAAATATACCATATACTATATATCGGGCGTGTGTGTGCGGGCGGGTGTGCGGCTGTGTGTAATAGTCCGCTTAGGCTTGCCATGCTGTCGGCACTTTACATCAAAGTAAAGCCATTGCAATTGGCTAGACAGCGCCTTATAATCCTCTCCGTTAGTTTGGTTTACTCGTGTGCCAGCCCTGCCGGGCTGGGCAGGAGGAGTGCCTCGAACGGACTCCTCGTACGCACTTGGCCGGGATGTGCTGCGGTTTCGCAAAGGATAGTGCTGACCAGGCTGCCCCAATTGGGCTATGCTGCCCATAAATGATTCATTAATTGGTCTCGACTATTCACAATCACCAGATTCCTGCCACTGTTCTACATTTCCTTTTCCTGTGAATAGTGTGTGATCACCACCGGACATTCCTTTTTGTTTCGATATTCCCTTTTGGAACGTGCTGCCGCTTGCATTTCTAAATGATGTGTTTTATTGGGTTTAGGCGAGTGAGTCATTTCCCTGCGGGCATCGCCCTGAACGATGAATGGAATAATATTTTAATGAGTGCAGGAATGCAGATTAAGGTCATCTGTATTTGGTATTTCTAATATTTCCGGCAAATTGTGTCCTATTTTTTGTTGTATTTAAAATTTACATAATATAACTAAACAAAGTTAAATGTGCCATTCTCTAATAATGTTTAAAGCCATCAAGTAAGTAATAACGAAAAAGAAATTTTGTATTTACTTGAATCCAAGAAAATGTTATTTGTTATTTATTCTATGATTTGGAAAATTTAGGTAATCTAGATTAATCTTCGTTTTTATAAAGTATAAAATAAGAGTAGGCTACTCTTATTTTTTGCGTTTCTAAATGATGTGTTTTTTTGGGTTTAGGCGAGTGAGTCATTTCCCTGCGGGCATCGCCCTGAACGATGGAATAATGTTTTAATGAGTGCAGGAACGGTATTACTTTTCATCTCTTCTGGTTTTTGTAATAAATTTGGAATTGTTGAAGTTTAGCACAGTTTAGTGTAAAAAATGTAATTTAAGAAATACGTAGTATTTTGGCCAGTGTATTTCTAACCCTCGCTGCTTTGTGATGGGCCAAACAAGCACTGCTTTCTGGAAAGCAGTCGATTTCCCTTGTGGCAAGCAGTAAATTCCAGACCAAGTTATTTACCAGGTTCGAGACTCCACTAAGTGCCTTAACTTCTGCATTAGATGACGCTTTAACTTACTAATTTGAATAATAGGTGGCGATTGCATCAATTAAAGAGATTGCAATTTATTTTTATTAAATATAAAATTTCTGGCATTTTCTTAAATAAAAAATTACAGTAAAACACATTCGGAGCATGTATCAAGTGCGCACTCCACATATGTAAATTCTTTGCATGAGCAAACAAAAATACTATTGGATTCATTCAACGAACCCTACAAGCGATGGTTTTTTAAAGATGTTAAAATTAAAAGATACATCTAAACTCATAACTGCTTCCCCGAAATCATTTAAAAATTCTTAAAGATAATAAATCAAACCGACTAACCTACTGAATATTTCGAAAATACGCCTTCTAGTCAAAGATGCACACAGTGTCGTCGTTTTTATGACCCTTCAATGTTGCACCTAATTATGTAAAAATCCATAAAGGAAGGAGTTAGTAAAGCCTTTGTTGGGAGTTTCAAATATGTGTGCGCGTAGCCGCATTGCATTCATAAATCCGCAGAAACTTTCCATTTTAAAATCCGATTCCGAGTTTCAGCTGCAGCCGCAGCCGCAGCAGCTAATCACGTTCGAGTGACGACGCCCGAGCCCGGCGGAGGAGTCTCTTAGCAGGTCATGATGTGAATTCTTAATTTCCGTATCTGTTCTGGTCAGGCGACGACGACAGCGAGTCGTTCTGTGCGTTTTATGTGATGTGTAAGGAGCATTTGAGCGATAGTTTGATTATTTTACGACGACAACGTGCCGAGAGCGCAATGGACACTTAAAAGATGACAATTACACGCTCTGATCTAGCGCTGATCGGAGTCCCTCGTCTAGAGTGACATTTTGTGACGGTATTAGAAATGTGAGATTAGCCCAGAGTCGAAAAAGTCCAATCGAAATCGGCTAAGGCAGCTGGGGCTCACCCATTAGCGTATCAATTACACACGTCATTGAAATTACTTAGAGTTGGCGGACCGATTTCTCGCTTTACACTCTTGACATCATTTCGGCTGGGCACTCGAGACTCTGGAGACACTGGAGATAGAGCCAGTGAGTGATCTTTGTTCGCGACCGGAAGGCCGCCAAGAATGCGATATTCCATGTTCATTCATTGTTTTACGGCACAATCGCAGCGAAAGTGTGGTCAATGGCCATCGGTTTATGGCCGATTTTTCGCTTGAAAGGTGGCATTATGTGGGCGTCTCTGATATTTGGGTCAGCAGATCAATTACGCGCTGCTAGCCGCCTTTTTAAGAGACCTGAACCTGTCGCCGGCGCTTGGCTAATAGCTCTCGAAACTGAAACCGAGAAAAGGGTTTTATGACTCGTCGTCGCTCTCGATTTTAATAATTTCCGAAGAGGGTAGAACATTCCTTTCCGGAGGATGTATGGCTCACCTTAGCAATCGATTTATTTGTGTTTGGCATTAAAGGAGGGTAAACAAACCCCTCTATTATCATATTTTTACCTGGCTGACGTCACAGGAAGGTGAGCATAAACACCTGCATTGATTCACGGACGTGTGTGCTCGGCTTCAGTTTAAACTTCCTTTTGACTCTCGACACTCGTACATCCCCAAATAAGGCGCCGCAGCTGCACCTCAAAGCTCACGTAGCCAGATCGGAACTTATCTATAAGTTTTATATATATTTATATATGTATGGGTGTAGCGTAATATATTGTTGTTATTGTGATGCATGACTCCGCGCTGTTAGTTATATTATAATCGGAATATTGCTGATAAAAGCCATCTCGTTCACAATGAAATTGTGACATGTTGCAGCGCTGGTAACTTCCGCCAAGTGTAACGACAGATTGTGAGTTGGAGTGATCCATTTCAAGGGCAGCTCCCCTATTTTCTTGTATTTTTTTGTGAGCCTGGAAACTCCAACACTCGGTTCCGATTCTTCTGGTTTCAGAGCTGCACGCATCTGGGGTCTTACAAATGCACAGAAAAAACTAAAGTAATAAGATAATAAATGGTTAACTTCATTTTTTAAAATATATCGTTTTTTATATTATTTTGATCTTAAAAAGATCATCTTGAACTTCTATCATGTTAATTTAAAAATATAAGTAGTTTATTTAACCATACAAAAGTATAAACTCACAATTTAAAGGAAAATATATCGTTTTATATAAGAAATGATCATAATTAATATTATATATTATATTAATATTAATATTATAAATTCTCAACATTATATAATATCAAATTACTAGTTTCGAATATATATATTATATAATATTCTGTATTTTATTTTGATCTTAACAATACAATCTTGAACTTTAAAATATTTAATTAAATTATAGAAAAGAATAATCTTGGAAACTGGAATAAAAAAGGTAAATTTTATTAAGAAAATATCCAATTAATATTATAAATCCTTAATATAATAAAATATAAATTTAATAGTTTCTAGAATATATTTTTCATAATCTACATATATATTTCATAATATTCTTTATATTATTTTGATCTTATAAATACAATCTTGAACTATATAGCTTTAAATTTAATTATAGAATAGAATAAACACCGCAACTGGTATGGAAAAGTGTTTATTTTATACAAGAAAAAAAACAAATGAATTATAAAAATCCTTAATATAATAAAAAATCAATTTAATATTATTTAAGATATCAATTTCCTATAAATTACATATTAATCATATAGGCAATATTTCTCCCTGAGTGTTGCCTGCGCCATAAATAGATTTACATAGATGCCCCCAATAATGGGCGAGGAACAATGGGGGGTCATGAACTTCAATTATGCGCCTCGTAATAGGGCATGGCCTCGCCTACAGCAGGTGCCGTGTTGCAGTAGCTGCTGTGTTCCACTGTTGCGGCTGCTACTGCTGCTGCCCCCGTTGCAGCAACACACAATTGCTGTCAAATCGCCTGGCGAGCGCTTAATTGTGCATTTCAGTGGCGGCGGCGACGACGCCACGGAGTCAGAGCACGAGCACTTACCACGCGGCGTTGGAGAACCGAATTAGCTGCCCTTTTTGAAGTCTTCATGTTTACTTAGGGGCCATTGTTTTGGTTCAGTTTTTAGAACTTTTTAACAGGAATTTTATTTATGAATCGAATTGGAAATGGGAGCATTCGACGACTTGTGAATTGACTTTTATGGGGGTAATCTGCTGCGGTCGGTGCTGCGCTTATCGCTCGCTGCTTGTTGGCCAGACCTCAGAGCCCACTTTCGTTTTATTAGTTTTTATTGTTTTACATTGCCTTTGATAAACGAAATCAATTACTGACTGCGTTCCACGCATCTAAGCTCGCCTCGCCAGCTTATCAGTTGGAGCCGAAGTGCAAGTCAAGTACTGCCCCGAGATCTAATTGAACCCGGGAACCCCTGAACTGCTCTGAACCGCTCTGAACCCCTCGTGCCGGGTCGCCAACTCGGCTAAATGGCGTGTCACCGGATCGTAAAGTCCATAAATCGTGGCGGCCTACCCAACCTACCCCAATGCCTGAGGGGTATATAATATATATAATATACAATATGCTTTCCCTAGACCCTCTCCCTGGGCTGATAAGCGGTCTGATTGCCGTACAAACAAACCGCACTGCAGCCAAGTTCAATGACAGCGAAGCCAGTCCGTAAGCCACTCAATTCGGTTGGAGTAGCCACCCTTCCTCCCTCGGAAATCGTGATCGGCATCCTTCATAACCACCATATGGTGCTGGCTTTCATTAACTCTTATCCCCCAACCCAAGAGTGATCGCACACAGGAAAAATGGTAAGATTAATTATGTTTATCATGAAATAAAGCTATAAAGAAAAGTATAGGTAGGAAATATATATAATTATCAATGTAAAATTGATAATAGAGTTGGGTTTTCTTAGGCTGTAATTGTTATAGAAAAAAGAAAGCTAAATCAGAGCTTTAAATGCTCAATAATTCAGGCAAATTTAAAGAAATAAATCCAGCAAGGCAGCTTATATATTTCTTTCTTCCAATTTAAAATAAATATGTTTGATTTTGATCAATAATTAAAGGTTAAATACTCTGAGCTACAAAAGTTAAAGTTTTTCTTCCGTGCACATCTTGGCGGGCCGGCATCAAACTCATTGAAAATATTAATTATAACGAAATAAACGAGATGATGTGGAATAAATACGAGTTCCTTTAATAAGTGTATGCATAATAAAAGCCAGCTCCCTGTCGGCGGACTCCATGGTGACAGGCGGCAAGAAGGCGACGCCGCGCCGCTCGCTGTTCGAAAAATTTGCTGTTTGCTTGGAACACAGACACGAATGTAAAGAGACACGGACACAGCCCTCGCACTTGGGCGTTCACTTATTTATGTGCGTCTTATTTAGCCGCGAGAGTGTGTGAGTGCCGGGGGGTGTGAGTTGGGGGTGAGTGTAAGTGCAACTGCAAGTGGCGTTCGGAACAAGGAGAGCCACCACACGAAGTTGTCGAAATTGCAGGGAGAGTTATTTTGGGAACAAAGGAAGGTATCTTATATAAGAAAACTAAATATCATAATGCCCTTTTTCATATAAAACAAAGATATATCCAAGCCTTAAACTCACGGGATTGTGATTAAGCTGTTACTAAAATTAGCTGTTCATCTATGATAAGGAATTTTTTCAGAACCTATCTGAAAGCAACACTGCACATAGGATCTATCGACTAGAGAAAGTTTTTCCGGTATCGCTCCTTTGCTTCTTTGCTAAACATCTCCCCGATGCAAATTATTGTAATTAATAAATAACTTAAACAGATTTATATATTATCCTCATATTCTGATAATATTTACTGTTAAATAACCTTTGAACTAAAAACTTATCTTCATTTATTTTTTTTAGGAATATTTAAATGTATCCTTTTTATTGCAGGTCTCTACTGTAAGGTTCCGATACTAAAATTAGATGCCCATCCCTGATAAGGAATTAAATATTAACCTGATATTCTTCACAGTTAAATAAGATATTTAACTTAAAACTAATTTTTACTTATCTTTTTGAGGATATTTAAATATATCCAAGCCTTTAACTGAATTGCGGTCTAGCTGAGTTTAATGTTGCTTTTTATTATCAATTATTACTAAAATTAAAGACCGATCTATGATAAGGCATTAAATATTAAACTGATATTCTTCACAGTTAAATAACTTTTAAACTTCCATCTAATCTTCGTTTATCTTGTAAGGGTACTTAAATTTATAAGAGATCCTAAAATGCAAGAACTTTGCCAGCGACAAACTCGTCGGGTGGACAGCAGAGGCAGAGCCAGCAGCGGCGGCGGTGGATTCGAGGGCTGTGTGCTTGTCCAAGTCGCCTGCAGCTCTTGAATTCATTTCATTTCGAATCGTCGGCGAGTGAAAACGTCCAAAGTTCGGTTGCACGCCTGATCTCTCGGCTCGCCTCGGTCTCGGTCCCGGTCTCGGTTTCGATTTATAGTGGCGTTGCGGAAACACAGCTTTATATATGCCATATGTATATGCAGATAGTATGGTCCAGTAGTTCAGTAGTCGCACTCGGAGCAGCGTGTGGCTTCCACAAAGTGACAAAAGCCAAACAAACTAGTTTCCCCTCCGATTTTCAGCAAAAGATCTCGGCGCGAGCATAGCGAAAGCCGGCCCGGCTCGGGCCTAATTGAATAAATATAATTCCGAGAGGAACGCCGCCGATCTCGAGTGTCTGAGTGTGCGTGTGTTTGAGTGCGTCAATTAAATTCAATAAATCATAAATACACAACGTATCCTGTTTTAACGGCCTCGCACAATTGTGATTTATTGGCCGCTGAGTGGCTTCAAGTGAAATTACGAAATTACGCTTGCGAAAACTTAATTTTGATGAGTTCCCATGAAGTTTGAGTCGAAAATGTGCCGCCTCCTGATCCTCGTCCTGCTCTTTCTGCAAACACAGATCGAAGCCTTCAATTTCTCGCCACGTGCGAGCAAGGTGATAAACTATCCGAGCCATCTCAAGTTCCAGTTGAACCAAACGCGCAGCTCCTACTTTGGATACACGCTCGTCATCCGTCCCACCAGGTGAGTCTCAAGGGTATTTGCATGCCGGCAGGGAGTAAGATAAGCCTCACCTACTATATGTTTGTACATATATTCCCCTTCCGATAACCGACCTACACACCTCTTGTGTTTAACAAGCGACGCCTTTGAGTTTCACAAGCTGCAGGGCCCAACACCTTTGTCAATATTTTGAAACTTCTTTCTTTCTGGCACCCGGAAACCAAAAGCCGGGCTTGGGAAAGGGAATCGATCGCCAGAAGTCGCAGTCTGACAAAATTAGTGCGACTTTATTGGCACTTAACACTCTCGAAGGCCCAGAAATTAAATTGTTGCTTTTCTACCTCGCCCATTTGGCAAACCGCAGTCGTAAATGGTTTTCTGAGTCTAGAAAAATAATAGACTTGACTCCAGCAGCTGCACTAAATATGTTGCTGCAATCCACGACTAATGACATGTCGAAAAACCCAGCTTGAAAAACACTCAAAAACAATACCACTTGAGGCCAAAAATTTCTAAAAATAACAGAAAAACTGGCTACTTCAGTTTCAATTGCCATCGGTGGCTACGATCGCCACAGATCTGAGAGATCGCGACTCCGACTTGGAACAATTGACAAAAAGCCGAGCACTTCTCGGTGTGTGTGCTGGGGGCGACCTACTTATCACATGATATGTAGACCCGATGGCGGCTACTTTGGCTGTTTTGGAGTTCGGCCCCAGAAATGACATCACACACACCTCAACGGGCGCCACAAATCACAGTTAATTGAATAAGAAGAAAGCGATTGGAACGAAGCTCAGATGCTCTTTTTTGGGGAAGCTTACATTGAGATCAGTTTAGAAAGACATTTTAATTAGGGAATTGAGCTAGAGATGCATGGGAAGACACTTGTCTTCAGATACTAATCTAGAATTTTTTAAATAATCTCCTTTTATAGTATTTCTAGTATTCTTCTTGAGGTTCTAGACTGACTTTTAGCTATAACTGCTTATATAACCTTCCTGTAACCCTCTTAAAATATTACCCAAAATAAGACCTCTGTTTTAACTAATTTTAAACGAGTTCTATACATTTTTCTCTACGTAAAGAGTATCCATGAAATATATATCCCCCCGAAGCTCTTGCCAAATCCAGGCCACACAGCTTCAGATGGAAAACTTTTGTTTGCTCACTTGACGAGTGTACTGCCATCCATATCTTGTTTTAATTCAGACGATCAGCAACCTCGTTAGAATGCAGTACGTGATCATAACGAGTTGGCTGCTCGGACTGACCCACCATATTTTATTACCATAAAACCTGGATGGGTAATTTGGAACTTCCTCCGCCGCTCCCATTTCCCCTCTCTTATTTTTTATCGCCAGCACTTGAAGCCCCAAAATACCCATGACTATGTGCTATTACGAAGTGCGCCTAATTATGTACGGAAATTGCGCGTAAAATCACGACAAGCTGTAATTTATTTCACATCAATTGAAGTTGGCTGAAACAAACAAAAAAGAGTCTGTGTAATGCCTGTTTTATGGCTTCCTGGATCGCGCATCTGAATATTCAGAACTCTAGAGCTAAATCGAAATTTGTAGAAGAGTGTGCACTCAATCACTCTTGCCCAATAATCCCCTTGCATTCTGGCGAAATGACTCACAAAATGTGTCCAATCCGATTCTCCATTCGGAGTGGAGGGTGATGGCGATGGCGATGGCGTCTCCAGAGAAAGAGCTCTCCCCCGCCCCGCCACTGACACCACACACAAATATTTTTAGCCGCTTTGCGCTCGGTCGGTCATTAAACCGAATTCCAAAAACCAAAAAAAAAGAAGTCTTCACAAAGGCAAACGGTGCAGTAACAGTTGTTCTTACCATTTTCTGACCGCAAGCTGCAGCATTTCTTTGTCTTTGTTTTTGTTTTTCTTTTTGTTTGGCTGGCGGAGATTGGAGGTGGAGCTGGCGCAGGGGGAGACCTGTGTGGTCCGCATCATGGCTTATTGTCCGCTCGCATAAACAGTAAACAGTTCCTTCTTCGGCATTTAAACAAAGCGCCACCGTCACACCGAACATCTTCGGCTGCAGCACTCACAGCAGTGGACAGGAAAATAGCAACAAGATAAAGATTTCATTTTATTAATTTTATAAACAATTAAATTAATATGTTGTAAACTTACATGGTCTATAAATAATATTAAGCAGACTCACATTGCTAAAACATAATGGTTACCAGACGGCATTGAATTCGGGACCTCTAGATCAGGGGTCCGCACCACTACAGTCAAATGCCAACATTGCATTTGTATGAGTGAACATCGAACACTCTATGGCTAAATATGAGAAAAAAAAACAGCTAAAATATATTGTTATAAGGCAACAAAATTAGCTATAACCTAAAAACTAGCTATTTAACGCTAAAAAAAGCTAAATTTAGACACATAATTACAATTAGTCTTCACTGAGTCTTCTGTTCTCTTTTGTGCATACTATGCGTGAGCGGCAGCGACGCCGACTGAGAAAAATCCTATCCCGCGGGATAGAGCCCTGCTCTAGATTCATAGAACAGCACACTACCCATCGCTCCATTTCAAGATCCCTATTGTATATTTAAGTTTAAATCGGAATAGTTCTTGTACCTAATTCTGATAAGAATGTATTAGGAAACATTTTGATATCTCGTTCTCGACTCGTCTCCCGTAAGATTCATAGTACAGCGCACTACCCATCGCTCCATTTTAAATTCCCAATTTGTTATCCTATGTTTAAATTGGAAAATTTATTGAAAAGAGCAATTCTAGTTCGTGTTTCTGATAAGAATTGGTTACTATTATTTCAATATCAATCATTTGATTATAATTTCCATTCAAGCATCCATAAATTTACATATTTTTTCACAAATAAAAAGTAGTAGCTAATCCATCATAATTTCAAACCCTTCTACCTGCATTTACATATTCATTGGGTTCATCTCTGGCTCCACTAACTTGGTCACCGCTGTGGGAATGCACAAAGCCCGAGTGAAATGTGGGGATGTGGGATGTGGTCTTGGAATGGGGAGCATATGCGTGTGCGAGACAAGGTTTATGAGTCACTTGTTGGGGAAATACGTAAGCGACAACCCGTACTTTGTGTATTCACGCCAAATTTTCAGCATGGCTTGTGTTCGGCAGCAAAGTGAAAACAAATGTTGGTGGCATGTTTTAGTGTTTTAGTTTTTGGCCTAAACAAATGGCATATCAGGTAGCCAAAGTGACGTGTGCTTGCCAACCGAAATAACTTAAAGTGTGGACACTTTTTAATGATTGCCATTGTTCACGCATGCAATCAAGCTCAAACTATTTGTTTCGCCGCCGACTGCGGATAAAGTTACGACTGAAATCGGGCCAGGGATTGGACTGGATTGGATGCATGGCGGCAGCCGGTGACTCATCCAACTGACTAAGCCGGGGAAAACTTGTACAACACATGTATCGTAGTATTAAGTGAACAATAAAAAATAAATCAACAAGCTGGCGGAGGTCAAACTGAAGCAGATTGAATTATTTACAATATTTTGCTTAGACAATTATCTTACAATCTTACATGTAGATTCAGCAAACAGAAAACTGTAAAGGCGTAATAATATGGTAAATATTTCCTTATCATCTTATACATTCATGAGTGCTTGCAAAAATTTACTTACACGCTTATGTTCAAATTTAAATATATGGAAAGTAACAATGAACTAAAATAGAGTATATCAAGTTCTTGTTTAATAGGACTCTGGTCACATATTGGCTACTATCAATGGGGCCTGAAATGAAAGAGACTTCAAAAATCGAAACACTTGATTGTATTTTAATTCAATAATCAGTCACGGTAATTTTTCTTAACCTAATGATAATAATTAATTGGTCTCTTTCTCTAACAATTTGAAATTATATTCAGCAAATTAAATGAAGTTAACTATTTATTTTTCGACTATTATATTAATAATGAATAATTGTTGCTACTCATGAACTTTTATTCCTTTTTTCTCTATAGCATTTGCTCGACTTTTTAACGTATTATTTGATAAAAAATTCGTCCATTCTTCTTAAAGATTTAAGATACAAAAGCTCAACCAAGTTCTGCTTGCATTGAACTATTTTTTTTGTTTATTTGTTTATTTAGAGTATGGTAAGCATATTTGGGCATCCGCTCTATAACTGACACATCAAACTACTATATTTGTTATTGCATCTTGGCATTTTATGTTTATCCAGCAAAGTTAATCTTATCAATTGAGTTCAAGATAAGTAAGTCTGAGTAATAAATGAATAGAAGAACTCTTACACTATTTCGCTATTTATAAATCCATAATTCATAATACAACTAATTTTTGTATAACGAATGTTTATTAAAAATTAGTTAAATATCGACTTGCTTAGCCCCTTTAAATTGGATAATTGGAACAAATTACAAGTTTATTTGGTTCTCTGCCATCAATTGAGACCAAGATGAGTCAGTCTTTGGCTAAAGAAGCTGTTTAAAAAAACAAACACTTGGGTTTCTTCTATAACTGAGAGTGGAAAAGTGCAAATATGGCAGAGATGGTATTGATGGCACTCCCACGAGGCATGCCAACGGTAAAGTGAGTAAGCCAGGCCAAAACAGAGCGGCTCTCTCATATCACTTGTATAACTTGTTTGCTCTCCCTCTCCCCGGTTATCGGGAGCTCGGGAGCTCCAAGGTGTTGCTTGCTCAGTTAGTAGCTCACAGACCTTCGATCGGAACGGTTGGAGCATATATATCCGCGGCTGCTGGCGAGCGTGTCCAATAAAACGAAAGTGATAATATATCGGGAGTGAAGATCGCGTTGCGACTTAAACATAAAGCTAATCTCATCCGAGAGCTATAAAATCTGCAGTAATGACGCGCCTAGGTCGCGAACTCTGGGCCCTGGCCTTGTGGTGCCTCTTAGTGGTCCCTCTCCTGGTCAGTGGCTTCAATCTTTCCCCACGGCCCAACCGGCAGATCTTGGAGCCCCAGCTCGCCACCAGTGTGCCGAAAGTGCGTGCGTCATATTTTGGCTTCACGATGAGCCTGCGACCCAACGGGTAAGCATCTCCCGCATCTCTGTGGCCAGTCCCCCACTCTGCCAACTCCGTATTCGGGGAGTAAACAGGTTGATGATTCACCTCAAACGGCGTTCAATATAAGCTACTACTGGCCGTAAAACTGAATGAACTTTTTGAAAATGCTTCGAAAGCTAAATAAAAAGAAGGAAAATATTGAAGAATGCCGTAAGAAACACTTAATGCCTTGTACAAACGATGAAGTCATACCCTTAATATCAATTATCTACACATGGCGAGGAGGTGTACTCAGGCAGGGGCAGTGGCAGCCATACATATATGGTTTTTACAGTATTTACGGGTTCATGGAGATATGCGGGGCCTGGAAGTTATGCAAATATTTGCAGTGCTGCACGTCCGAACCTTTGTTGGCTTAATAAGTCAGTTGCTCCGTTCGATTATTCACCGAAGGGTGGAGTTCGCTTAGTTCTAGAACGGTTAGGTTCGGTTAGAGCCCCAATGCTATTTGTTATCACAGCCAACGTTGCCAGCTCCGTTCGTTTTCTGCGATTTACGATAAGATTGCAGCTGTCACAGCGAGCATTTCCACAGATAAGCCAGCCCCAAGTGTCGCTCTCTCTCTGGGAGTTATGTAGCCACGATTTGTCACCTTATCAAATTTCAATTTCCTTTGAAGTGCACATTGCACATTGCATTCGATTTGGCAGTTATGCTGAGCTATAGGTGGGTCAGCTTATGCCTTGTGAACTTATCAAATTTTCATTGTCAAGCCACTTGACTGATTGACTGTTCGAGTTCGCCGGAAAAGTCTACTAATGGATGAGACATAGACCTTAAATTGCCCCTCAATGTCTGACTAATACAGAATTTAGAGACCTTATGACAATATCCGTTCAATATTTCCCCCACTTACACGATTCACACTTGTCAAAATAATTTAAAAATTGAGAAACTAAAACTGAGAGAATAGTAACTGCTGGCTTCCTATCCGTAAATATGTCTAGGTGCTACCCCATATTTGTTCTCTTGACTTTTTTATGAGCAAACAAAGAAGAAATGCTGGTTGGCTGCTGTCACTTTTAACATTTTTATTTGCTAATGAGTCCATATACATATGTGGTAAATAAAATGTTTTTTTAGGCAATTTATTTTGTTTACTTTGTTTGTTTCCAAAGTTTGGCAAATAAAGACATCGCTTGAGAGATTTTTTTATGGAATTTATTGTTAAAATTAGTCAAAGCAATTTGCTGCAAAGTCGTGGGTTTTCAATTTATAAAAATTAAATTTATGTTGTGTGGATTAATTTATCTTTGTTCCTGTATTGGTTTTACTTATAATTTGTAACTTTGTACAAGGGAGATAATTCTCAACTTACATTTGAAAAAGAAAATATTAATTTATAATTTTATATAGCGATAATAAAATAAAATCCAATAATAAATTAATCATTTGAGCCATTCGTTCAATATTGTATTAATTTTGAATAAATAATTTCGCAGAAAATATTAATTTTTTAAAATTGTTTGAAATAGTTAATTTTAGTTACCAAACTTACTTAGATTTATTTTGTAAAGCATTCTTTAAATCGCTTTTGCGATACATTTAAATTATCAGAGTTTTATTATTTGTTTAGTTCAACATAGTTTTATTTTTGGATAAAAAAATATGTGGAAAATATTATTTATTGAAAATCACCCGAAAATTGTCTAAGAATATGCAATGCTATTTTTCGGTAACCAAATATACGCACACTAATTTTGTAAGCATGCTTTTGGACAGCTTTTGCGATGAATTCAAATTACCAGAGATTTATTTTGTATAAATAAATACGTGAAAAATATTTATTATTTAAAAATGTTTGAAAAAGGTGCCCGAAGTATGCAATACTCATTTTTGGTAACAAAATTTACACGGATTAATTTTTTAAAGCATGCCTTTAGACATTTCTTGAAATGAATTCGAACTACCTGAGTTTTGTATTATTTTTTTGTGATTCCCCCTATTAATATCCCCCTTTTACTTTCCATTTCAGCATCATAGTGGGTGCTCCTCGTGCCCAATCCACCTTGGAGTCGCAGCGCAACATCAACGAGACGGGAGCGATATACAGGTGCTCCCTGCTGAACGGTGCCTGCAATCCATATGTCCTGGACGACACAGGAAACGTGGATGCGCCCTACAGCGAGTACACCTTCGACTCGCAGCGCAAGGACTTCCAGTGGCTGGGCGGATCCATGGACGGCGGCACCCGGGACTCAGACAAGCTGCTCGTGTGCGCCCCCCGCTTCTATGCCCCCAGCACCAAGGACTACCACCTGCACGGAGTCTGCTACTGGGTGCAGAACACTCTGGGCTCCCTGCCGGGCCACGTGACCCGCATCTCGCCGCTGCGCCTCAAGGCGGAGCAGGTGATCGAGGAGGGCGACACGAACTCCTTCTACTACATTTACAGCGAGCTGGGACTGAGTGCCCATGTGTCGGACGACAACTCCAAGTTCCTCATCGGAGCTCCTGGAATTTATACATGGAAGGGATCGGTGATCCTGTACCGTCAGGTGGACAACATCGATGACCCCACCGCCAGCAGGCGGGACACGAGCAGTGCCCTTCGAAGACGGGTGAGGGATGTGGACACAAACGAGTACACGCCGGAGCACTATGCCCCGGAGATCCCCAAGCCCAATGGAGCGGATGACGAGTACTTTGGCTATGCGGTCAGCTCCGGTTACTTCGACAGCGCCAACCTGTCCACGCTGCTGTACGTGGCCACCGCTCCGCAGGCCAACAAGCAGTCCGGCGAGGCCTACATCTTCGACATCCGGGCCAAGAAGATCAAGAAGCACCACATCTTCCGGGGCGAGCAGTTTGGCGAATACTTTGGCTACTCGGTGCTGGCCGAGGATCTCAATGGCGATGGCAAGACGGACGTGATTGTCTCGGCGCCGCAGTACGCCCTGGAGGATTCCCACGACAATGGAGCCATCTATGTCTTCATCAACAAGGGATTTGTGAGTAATAACTGGTCTCGGAAGTGGGGATTCCTTTCTGGAATATTTGAAGCTGACTAATCCCTTCTTATGATTGCAGTTCAACTTTGAGCAGAAGATCTTGAGGTCGCCAGTGACGAGCAATGCCCGCTTCGGAACCACTCTCTCCCGACTGGGAGACATCAATCACGATGGATTTAATGGTAGGTTTTCAAAGCATTGTGATTGATCAATTAATTTATTTTTTTATTCTCTTCCCTTACTCAGATGTTGCTGTCGGAGCTCCCTTTGCCGGCAATGGCTCTGTCTTCATCTACCTGGGCAGCGAGCGGGGACTGCGGGATCAGCCCAGTCAGCGACTGGATGCTCCCTCCCAGCAGGCCTCCAAGTATGGAACGCACATGTTTGGCCACGGCCTCTCCCGCGGCTCCGATATCGATGGCAATGGCTTCAACGACTTTGCCATTGGAGCTCCGAATGCCGAGGCTTTGTACTTGTACCGAGCCTATCCGGTGGTCAAGGTCCATGCCACCGTCAAGTCGGAAACGCGCGAGATCAAGCCGGAGCAGGACAAGGTGAAAATCACCGCCTGCTACCGACTGAGCACCACGGCCAAGGCCACGAATGTGCAGCAGCAGGAGCTGGCCATCCGGATTGCCCTGGATACGCAGCTGAAGCGGGCCAAGTTCGCCCAGACGCAGAGCAACGAGATGAGCTTCAAGGCGGATGCCGGGCTCAGTGAGCAGTGCCGCGTCTTTGAGGTCCAGGTGCGCTACAGTGAGAAGGATATATTTACGCCCATCGACCTGGAGATGCACTACGAGTTGACCAAGAAGGTGCCGGACTCGGAGGGTGAGTTTTTTTTATTTCTGAAATATAAAAAGTTTTCTTAATATTTTATTAACCTTTAAATAGTATTCTGCGACACTTGCGTGGCTGTGGATCCCGCGGAGCCCAAGGTCTACACGGAGAAGATCATCTTCAGCACGGGCTGTGCCACTGATGTTTGTACCGCCGATCTGCAGCTTAGGAGCAGGGATGTGAGGTAAGGCCTCCGGATTATATTTTCCTTGGTTTCTATCTAAACTCATTCATCAACCCTCTCCCTTAGCTCCACTTACATCCTGGGCAGCGCCGACACTCTTCGCCTGCACTACGAGATCACGAACAATGGAGAGACCGCCTACCTGCCCCAGTTGAACGTGACCAGCGCCTCCAGGCTGGCCTTTGCCCAGATTCCTGGTAACTGCAAGGTCACCGATGCCTACATGGTGTGCGATCTGAACCGCGGACGGCCCCTGGCCAAGGGCGATCGGGACTCTGTTACCGTCAGCTTCGATGTGAGCCAGCTCAGTGGACTCTCCCTGATCATCACCGCCGAGGTCTTCAGCACGGGACACGAGCTGAACCCGCTGGACAACAAGCAGGTCAATGTGATTGGCCTCAAAGAGTTCACGGAGATTGATGCCACAGGGTAAGCTCCAATATTCCAGATTAAAATCCCAGAAATATTGCTAAAACTCCCACTTCCTTTTAGGGGTCAGACCAACGCTCAGGTGGATCTGGAGCACTACAGCCACTCGGCGGAGATCATCAACAACTACGAGATCAAGAGCAACGGACCGAGTGTCATCGAGGAGCTGACGCTGTCCTTCTACATCCCGATTGCCTACAAGGTGGCCGGTTCCGCGGCCGTCATCCCGATCATCAACATCACCAGCCTGAGGATGCAGGCCAGCTACGACTCCCAGCTGCTGAACATCGATCTGTACGACCAGAACGATACCCTGCTCCTCGTGGATGCCGTCGAGGTATCCACCACACTCAGCGGGGGCCTGGAGAAGACTGTGATCACCCAGAACGGCCATGGCTACGACGTGTCCACCAGTGGCCATATCCACCACACGATGGAGGTGCTCGACTCCGATTCGGTGGCCACCGCCTCGATGACCCGGAAGCGGCGGGATCTCAAGGCCCTGACCGCCAACCGGGAGCAGTATGCTCGGATATCGAATGTCAAGGCCCACGATCTGCTGAGCGATGACTTCAAGGATAAGCTGCCGGTGAACCGCACCATTGTGTTCCACTGCCGGGATCCCCAGATGACCACGTGCGTCCGGGCCGAGATGCGCGTCCACTTCAGGCCGGAGAAGTCCATTAACCTGAACATGCGCTACAATGTGGATCTGAACGAGGTGAATTCTATTCTGATGGATCCCTGGGAGTACTTTGTCATCCTGAGTGATTTGGAGCTGCACAAGAAGGGCGATCCCACCTCCACGTCGTTTGCTATTAATAGGAGGATTGAGCCCAATGTGATTTCCAAGCATCTGCAGGCCACCACGCCCTGGTGGATTATAGTGGTGTCCGTCATCGGTGGTCTGCTGTTGCTCTCTGCCTTGAGCTACTGGCTTTATAAGGTATATATTCCAGGGGTTATTATATAGAATATTTCCTGACCTGCTGCTCTTATTTCCTCCACAGATGGGCTTCTTCCAACGCACCAAGAAGGAGGAGCTGGACAGGCTAGTCCACCAAAATCCCGTTGAGCCCGAGGCAGAGAACCTCAACAGCAGCAGCAACAACTAACTCCAGGCCAGGGGAGTTCCCATCACACATCACATTCTAAATGGATGGCTCAGTCACCAAATCCCACAGTCCACGACGGGAAGTCCAATGCAGATAATACTATCTAAAGAAAATATGTATATATATCATGCATTTAAAAATGAAAAAGAAAACCGAAAACCGAAAAACGATAGGCTAGTTAGGAGAGAAAAATCTACCTTATAGGAGTACTACGTGCAACTTGTGAACCGCGAAGCATCGAATGTTCTTGCCGGTCCGACTTTCTAGTAATTTTACGCTAAGTGCCTTGTAATTTCTAGTTTCTAGAAGTAATCGATGCGAAGGTCCCATTGCCATTTGTTGTAAATATTTATTAAACCTTTTAAAATAATTCTAATTGTAATGAAAACATGTTGTTTATATAGTTTTCCTAGCTGTTACTTTACACGGCGACGCAAAAGACTTTATTAATGTGTACATTTTGTAAAACCCAGAACTAGGTTATTTTTTGGGGTCCGATACCTGTCTATTTAGAAACTATTCTTGTATTATAGTAGAGTATTAAAGAGCGACGAAGAGTGAATAAAAACCTTATAAACAAAGTGATTTTTTGTTTTAATTTTTAAATTTTAATAAAATTGGGTAATAAGCAATAAAGGTTCTGTGTCTATTCAGGATGACTTCTTCGACGCGTAGACTTAATATAACACTTTTAGGCAAGAGAGATCCCAAAACAACTGTTATAATATAGTTAGGCGAAGAGTAGTACGTGTACCACCTGCCTTTTATGTTCGCCTGGTATCGATGTGGGAAATTTTTCGGAATAAGGCACTTAACGGAAATTCAGGTACCACGCGAATAGATATAATAGATAGAGGATGACATTTTCTGCGTTCAAACTTAATATAACAGGTAATATAATAGTTTTAAGAGGATGAATTCTTCAGCGCTTAAACTTAATATAACAGTTTTATTCAAGAGAGATTCCAAAAGAACTCTTATAATATAGTTAGGCGAAGAGTACAGCGTATACCAGCTATCATTTCTGACCGCCTAGTATTTCATTCTCAGTGATGGGGAAATAAGATACAAAATCCACTATTCTGGGGTTTCAGGTACCAGGCAAACAGAAATACTAGATAGATGATGATATATTTTACGCATAAACATAATATAACAGTGTAAGGAGAGAGAGTTCCCAAGTGAACTGTTGTAATCTAATAAGGCTGGTATTTCGTTCTCATCGAAAAGGGAATTTAACGAAAAAATCCTCTGTAAGGGATTAAAATAATTCTAGGAATGAGAGTTCCCAAAATAGCTTTCATAATAAAGTATGTATTCCATTCTCACATATGAGGAAATTTGATGGAAAACTTCTCTGTAAGGAGGTTACAGGTACCAGGCAAACAGCTGTCCTAGATAGGGGATGCCTTCTTTAGCGCTTAAACTTAATATAACAGTTTAAGATTAGAGAGATTCCAAAAAACTGTTATAATAAAGTTAGGCGATGAGTACAGGGTATACCAGCTGCCATTTCTTACCGCCTGGTATTTCATTCTCAAAAACGGGGAAATAAGATACAAAATCCACTAGTCTGGGGTTTCAGGTACCAGGCATACAGAATTACTATATAGAGGATTTCTTTTTTTCGCTCTCAAACTTAATATAACAGTTGTTGAAAAGAGCATGGTGCCAGTTATAAATAAAATACCTTTGCTTCGTTTTAAATACTTAAAGGTTAATAATTTATTTTCAATAAAAATAACATACAATTCTTAAAATAAATAAGTACAATCATAAACCTTTTTATTAAAATGCATTGTTAATCTTACTTCTTGCAAATATGGTTAAAACTAATTAAAGGTAGTAGCACACGCTGGCCAAACATGAACAATTTTAGCAATCTTTTCTTTTAAGTATATATTTAACATTTACTCTATTTATGTACAATAATAGTTAACTAAGGCCGCCGGAGAGGGCGGCCGCTGCTGGTACACAGAATACACGAATTTCGGGACAAGTCCCTTAGTAAGTACAAGCAATTAAAACGGACTATCTAAGTAGAGACGAGACGATACACACACAGAGTTGCAGGTTGCGATAAGTTTCTAATTGCGTCGAGGTGGTACGTGCTTGTGATCGTGGCTGGGATAAAGTAGAGTGCTTGCTTCCAGAGATATGTTTTGGGTGAGAGTTGCGGGATGCAACATTGCAATATGTAAGACGAGTGACTACATGCTAGGAGTGTTCTTGTAAATATATAACTTAGGCGTTACCATATGCATTTCTTTGGTGGTTGTTCCTCCAAGAAGGAGGATTCCTGCTGATGACAGAAAAGAAAAGAGATGCTTCTGCCTGCCTGTATAGAGTGTATAACAACAACAATGACCTTGCTTCCTAAATAAATACTTGTATAAAAATACAGAGAATTTGTGAACTATGTATTGTCAAAAATCATTAACGCGTAGTAAGTAACATGCGATCCCCCCGAATATATATCTGATATCTGATTTCCCAGTCCTAGTCCTAGCTATCCCATTGAGCACAGATGAGCTCTGCTAACACATTGTCTCGTTGAACGGCGGATCCTTCTCCGACTCGGTGCTGCTCTTGATGTTCGACGACAGCTTGGCGATCTCGTCCTGCACCAGATGCGTGCTGATCTGGGGTATGGACAGCGCCGGGCTGCTGCTCTTGGCCGACGAGCAGCCCGACTCCTCCGTGCTGGAGCTGCTCTCCTTGAGCACATTCATGCCCAGCTTGCTCGCAAAGGGCTGCGGCTTGAGCGTGGAAATCAGTTTGGCCCCAACCTGAGCAGCCTCCGGCGTCTGAGCCGGATCAGTAGCCTTGGCCGAGCCAGTGGCCTCCGTCGGCTGAGCGGGCTTGCCCTGGTCCACGCTAAACTGTTTCTTCAGCAGCATCGGACGCGATGGCACTGTCGGCGCTGCCTGCATCGTCACTGGCCCCCCAGCTCCCGAGCTGAGATCCAGCGAGCTGGAGCTCTCGTCCCGCAACCGCCTGCCGTCGGCGGCGCCCACAGAGGCCGTGCGGATGGGCTGGTAACGTGCCGTGGCAGCGCCGCCAGCGGCTCCGCCCACACAAATGCTAATCCCCGTCGCCGAGTGCGAGTCGCCGGCATCCAGCGAGGGCTCGGCGGTCAGCGAGGGCGTGTCCACGTTGTAGGAGCCCGTCAGCGAGGTGTTCGTCTCGTTGGAGCTCTGCTTGATGAAGCGATACGGATGCGCCGAGTAGTCCGTCTCCGTGCTGGAGTTCTTCTGCAGGCTCTCGCTGGACTTCTTGAACAGCCGCCCGCTGGCCTCGTACGGCGTGTTGAGGAAATCGCTGGTGGCCCGCGTGGGCACCAGGGGCGAGGGGTAGGCCTGCTGCTCCATCGACGAGTTGCGCTGCCAGGGGCGCTCGTTCTTCAGCTGGAAGCCGCTCGAGACGACGACCATGGCACCGCAGCTACCAGCCCCGCTGGTGTCACTGCTATCGCCACCGCCGCTGGTGCCACCTTCGGCCCCGCCCAGCAGGTCGCCGTCGGCCGAGGGCTTCGAAGGTGACAGCTCGACGGCAGTCTCGCGTCGCAGCGGATAGCGATGGCTGTAGTCTATGGAAACGCCGATCTGTGGAGGGGAATATAAGGGAATATAAGTAGCTATTTTTAGCTTTTAAAAAGGTCCATCCTGCTAATCCCTTAATTGTCACATTTTACCCAAAATTGTTTGCTGACAAAAAAGGATTAACCCTACCTCAAAGGGCTGGGCGCTGGCATCGATGGAGCCGCGTGCCTCTATCAGGCCCTCCAGTATCTTGTAGTCATTCTCCTCGCACTCCTTCAGATGCTTCTTCTCTAGCAGGGCGGCAGCCTCCGCCCGCGACATCTCCGTCTTGGGCCGGTCCAGTGAAGCTGTCGGATTCGATGGAAATAAGGAAAAGATGAGTAGGGTCAGGCAAATAGGATGCTGTTGGGAGCAGAAGGCGGCGGCGGAAGCAAGGCAATGATACGGGTAGTGCGCATTCACCCGGTTAGTTTATTTACACTTGTCTTTTTCTTGGATGGTAACAGCGTCCGGAACTGACTCAACTCCGGGACTCGGCTCCTTGGGGCTTACCTTTGTTGCTCTGCAGGGAGACCGTGGGCGATGCTATCATGTGGCAGACGCTCTCCAGCTCGTCCGTGATCGAGGTGTACTCGCTGTGCAGTTTCAGCAAGATATTTCTGGAGGGTTTCGCATGCAATACTGATTTACCTAGAGTTCGGAGTTCGTGGTTAGGTTTCACAGAAGAGAGAGAGAGAGAGAGATGTGGAGGACTCGGTTATGGTCAGTGGTTAATGGTGGCTAATTTTGTGGCCAAATCGGTTTGCTGGATTGGTTCTTTGGGATTGGTTTTTAGGTGTTAGGTGGGATGCCGTGACGGGGTTAGTAGCTTGAATTTAGAGCGCGAATTTGAGGCTAAGGATTGACTTTTCGAGGGCTACTTACCCGGATGGGCGGAGGAAGAGCCCGTGGCCCCAGGCGCATCCTTGTCGCTGTCCGGCTCCGACTGCGTGAGGCTCATCTGGCGGCGGGACAGGGAGGCCAGTTGGTTAAGACTGATGTGGGACCTGTTTATGTCCGCTCCGGTAAGGGAGTAAGTCTCAGAGTTGCGGCGGCACAGGGAAACAGTCCGCTGCCTCAGAGCCCGATGTCTGGCAGCTGTTTTGGAACCAGAAGATACTTTATTACGGGTTTGTCTTAAAGATTAAGGATTACAGAACATAAAGGAGAGCAAGGACAACACAAAAAGCTTTTACATTAAACACCCAAGAAATTACCCTCAAAGTTTATGTCCGGCGCCGCATCATCCGAGTTATCCCCGCCGACAAGCGTCTGGTCATCGTCGTTGCCCATCGGCGTAAGCGTGTCCTTGCTTTCGGTGCTGGCGCCCGTATCCTGGCGCACCGTGACATACGGCGTCCGCTTGACCGTCTCGCAGGTGGAGGGGCGCTGCGAGAGTGGCAGGTAGATGTCCGAGTCCGCCTCCGACTGCATCGACGCCTTGCGCACCACCTGCTCGTTGAGCGCCTCGCGGGACTTGACCACCTCGTCCGGCTCCTCGGGCAGCGGCACCACCTCGAAGTGGGTGCCCTCGTCGAAGATGTACGCGTCCGGCCGGACCTCGGTCAGCGAGCGATTGAAGCGGCGGCGGGTGGTCACCTGGACAAAGTCGCCATCAATATATGTGTGTGTGCACAGAAAAACAAGTGTTGTCATCGATTTAATTTATTTTACAACAATTATAAATAAAAGTAACATTTGAAACAATAAAACATTTAAAAATATCACTAAGGACTGTCGCTTGCCACCAAAACCTTGAATTACTAATTTAAAATCTCTTTTCTTTAGCAAAGGAAATAATAAATAATAACAAACAATAAGGGCGAGAAAAGCTCTAAACATTCTAAAAACATTAAAAATTAAAAATCTGAATAAATTATCTCCTAATGTTATTTGTCATTTGTCATGAGTCGGACTTGGGCCTAAGCACCTCTAGCTCCAAATATTTTCTCTCACTGTGTACTTGGTGTTGCAGAGATATGTATTTCAAACGCACCTGCAGCGAATTTAAATTCAGTCCGGCTCCCAGAGCCAGTGGCACGATGGCTCCTCCACCGCTGCCGCCACCGCCACCGCCACCACTTCCTCCTCCGCCACCACCACTCCCATTGCCACCGCCCTCCGTGTCCGATATTGAGATGGTGCGCATGCGGTGCATCTCCGACGGAATGTTTATCGTCGAACCCCTCAAGTCATCCGTGCCAGCGATGTGTGTGGACATGAAGCGATGTATGACGGCCAAGTGGGACAGTATCTGCTCCGAGGATTCCTCCATCTTGCGCAGCCGGAACTCTATGTTCTGGGAAATGCAGGGAAAACATTGGGTTTTATGATTAAGTGGAGTTTAAATAGAATTTTTGGATGAAAAAGAATTAAATTTAATTAATACTAAAGAGTAATATAGGTAAGTTCATGTTTAGCAGGATATATATATTTTTATTTTTTAGATCTATAACTAAATAAATTTTTTTTATAATTTGTATACTTTTATCTCTAAAGTTTAGTACCAACAAAATCAGTCTACAAGCTTAGAATGCTTTAAAATGTAATTAAGTGACTGGTCCATGTCCGGCTCGAAGGACCACAATACTCGCTAGAGTTTAATAACAAAAAAAAACGTACGTCTAAAAGCTTAGAATGGCTCGAAGAACCACATCCGGCTCGAAGAACCAAAATATTTTTCTTAGGGAGTGGCTTAAACTTCGAAAAGCACTCGATAAATATTTTAGAGAAACTGAACTGAATATATAACTATAGATTAACCAAAAACCTAAGCAAATTTATCTTAGAAACAAAACAATCATTAGCAATAGAATTTTTTAAAATAATATTTAAGAAATATAAAAAAAAAACCCCACCACTTTTTCTTTCCATGTTCGAAAAAAACAAGCCAAGAGCTTAAGTCGTAAAAAGAAAGACCTGCACCGGCTGCAGTGCTATCTATGGTCATTCGGACGTGTTAAATTTTCAATTCAAATGCGAGGAAGACGTGCCGTCAGAACCCATGTCAGTTTGGTAAACACGAATCACACACACCCACTGACACACACACACCGAGAATCGAATTTGCATAAAAATGCAAACATGGGTTTGGGGATGTCAAAGGAAAGCGCTACGAGGGGAAGCTGCTATGTACCGATGACTGCTCACTCACCTGAACGGTGGCCGTTTGTATGTTCTCCTTCTGATTGATGTCCTCGATTTTCTGCGACATTGTCTCCACCCGCTCGGTGGTGTTCTTCACCCGCTCGTCCGTCGACTGATTGAGTATGATTTCCTGCTCGTGGAAGAAGCCCTCCACGCACTCCTCCTCGAAGTCGTACAGCCGCTCCAGGTCGTCCTTCTCGAGGAACAGCTTGAGACCGTTGTCCCGCTGCACCTCCAATCCTGCAGAATGTCGATCAAGGTACACACATGTTACAAACGCCGTTTAGGGGAGACACAATTGGAAAGACCAAGGATGACAATAACAACAGCGCCGCAGGGACATAGAACAGGACGACACACGAGAGTCATGTGTCAAACAAGGCGTTCGTTGTTCGCACAACCCAATTAGGAGGTGTTGTTATTGTCGTTCGCCGAGTGGCAAATCGTCATCATTTTCATTTCATCGATGCAAATGCAATGAGTGCAGGTGGCGTATACGTAATGCAGTTAGTTAGTTACAGAGAGTGACACACACACACAGCCGATAGTCGTTAGTCGAGAGTTGGGGCAGGCACGCGGGGAGAAAAGTTAGATATTGGTACATTATTGCTGCACGGCTCGCACGAGGCGCTCAGTTTCGATAGACTCACAGGGAACAAAGCTAAACTTGCTCATTCCGGGCTCACCTTTCGCCTTTCTCACACAGTACTTGAGCAGCGAGTAGAAGTGGCACAGCGCGATGAACGGCGGCGGCAGGACGGGCTTCTGTTGGTACTCCATCACTACGGTGAAGCGCTGGAACATCCAAACCTGGCAAGTGCGACAAAAATGTCAAAGAAAAATCAGTCAAAAGATAGATTATAAATCGAGTTACATGACTATAAGAATTAATCGAAACTTAGTTGTCAAAAAGTAGAGCATACTTTTAGGTGGCTGAGTCTGAATATGTCTAAGGAAATTAATTCTTTACACAATTTGATCGCACTCACCTGATGGGACACCGAATTGACCTCGTTGAAGATATTGTTGAACACGGCGATGAGGAGATTTATCAGCAGAATATTGGCAATCAAAAGATACATGGACATCGTTATCGGCGTTACCCAATGGCCTGCAATCCAATTAGTTGGCATCAGTTTATTTTTTTCTTTACTTTTCAGAGCCCCCTCTGGAGAAAAACGAAAGCCGAAACTCACCAGTGACGCAGCCCGGCTGGCTAGGATCCTCGCCGCAGGGAGGGTCGATATCGCCGGCGAACACCTCGCCGTACAGCATGAAGTAGGGCTGGAAGGTGACCTGGACAACGATAAATTAAAATCACCATTAAAGCGGGTTCATCTGGTTGGTCCAGAGGGCGCGGGCGGAGGCAGGCAGTCATCGCCGTCGAAACAAGAAATGGCCGGGCGTAATTCAATTTGCGACCGTCGCCCAACATTAATGCAAGTTTTTACACATTGAAACACAGTTTGGTTATTTTTAGCCATCACCTGACGGTGTCGTGTGGGTGGTGTGGGTGTTAGTGTGTGCGTAAACCGAGAGAAAAAACTATTAAGAACGGGGGTTCTTGATTTAAGAAGGTATTCAGTATTGGAAACATGATAAAAGTAAGAGAAAATAATAGGAATACAGAAATCAATATTATATCCGGCTCGAAGGACCATATTAGGAAATTTAGAATTAAGCTTGGATTTATTATCCACAATTTTTCAAATTAATAATATTTATTTTTATATTATACATTCAATTTTTTCCATTAAATGCAGCTGAAATTACTTTTCTTCCTTAAATCAAGACCTCGTTCTTAATCAACCCTTTTTCGCAGTGTTTTTGGATGCAACATAGTATGTTTTCTAATTTTGTAGGAACATTTTCTTGGATATTGGAAGCAGCATGCTATTTATTAACACGTATCTCATGGCCCAAGGGGGTTCCATCTCATTTACATATCGCAGCTGGATCAGGAGCCACACTATTCAGACTTTCTCTGTGATTAAAATGCACTAATTTATCATATCACTAGATACGTGTTTGCCTTACAGCTAACGCTATTCATCTATGAAACAAACACCGAATTAATATGTGTATTAAAATGCAGATTTATGGCAGAGTTATCTTTGGGATAAATTGTATTCCAAACAGCTGCAGGACTGGCCTGCGAGCAGCTTAAATATTTTGCATGCAAAACTGAGGGTGAAAATGCGGATTAAATCAATAGTAGGGGCTGATAGATATTCATAAGCGAAAACAGAGTACACACATTTACCTTGAGGAGGAGGCAAGGAGCTGGGCTAAGTACGGCATGCAGAAAGCGACGAGCGAAGGAACGATTGAAATTAATGCATTGGAGCAGAAGGAGCAGAAGGAAAGAGTTGAGTTTCGGCGCGCCGAAGCTGGAGCTTACCCTTGCAAATTCAACTGGGCTTTGGGGGAAATCCATCCTAAGTAATGGATTCCACTACGGACACTTGAGTTTTCATTGCAAGAGCGGAGGGGAAAACAAAAACTGGCCAAGATACAGGCTTGAAGGGGTAGGGAACCAAGCGAAATGCGACAGAAGAGGGGAGAGATATATAGATATATATAATAAAATCAGTACAAAACAATTCAGGATATAGTCAGAAGTTTGAAAATTTAAGGGAAGGAAAGGGGGAGAAGTTTAAAACTGAATACTTGGCACACCGATCTCCATCAAGACACAACAACAACGACTATAGACCACACGAATATGCAGCATATAGGCACACACAGGTAGAGGTACTCTATAACTGATTATTTTTTGATATTTCTTTTTTTTTAATATATATTTTTTTTGGGGGTTGACGCAGCTAAAGCATTCTACAGTCGGCTCTCTAAATAGCAAACCAAGTAAGTCAATCGATCACATCTTGCGTTACGTTTGTCAGATTCCCGCTGCTCGGATTCAAGTGCTCATTGTACGTGGCTGCCGTGGGTGTTCCTGGAGCCGGGGAGCTGGAGCTGGTACTGGTACTGGTTGTGCTGGCCGGTGTCGTAGTTGCTGGAGCCGCATTCATGGTATGGTAGCCACGATGGAAGCTGGAGCGGGCATTGTGCGAACGGGTATTGTGCCCCAGAGCGCCCAGAAATCCGGGGGCCACTATTGAGCCGGCAATAACCTGGCATTTCGCGGTTCGTTTTGATTTTTGGTAAACATTTAAAAAGCAAAGGTGACGGTGACAGGTGGCGGGTGGCGGGTGGCAGGTGAGAGGTGTGACAGTGAGAGGTGAGAAAGTGACAGATTTCGAAGATGTTTCGGGGATGTAAGTATGACAGAAAGAAAGAAAGAAGAGTACAAATACGGAGACAGTCAATTTAAGCGGCACTTTTGATCGGTGATTTGATTGTTTCTTGTTTGATTTGGTAAATCGTAATTACTAGTTAGTCAACTACTGAATGTAAATGTAAATGTTTAAGGTGGGACTACTAATCGTACTTAAAAATGTTTGCACTTGCACCACTACTGAGGAACGCAGGCCAAAAACTTGCTTTGCTTGCTATTATTAAGTAAATGTATGTACTCCGCATCGTAATTAGTTTTTTGGTATATAAGCTGCAATAGAAATTGTCCAAAAACCACACTCGCTCTGCTCATGTATGTGTGTTGTGTGTGTATGTTAATGAGGCTGACATTCGCACACATACACTCAGATTAGTTTCAGTTTATTTACAGGAAGTGACGAAGGCTGGGTTGTGTCCCCGGCTTACCTCCTTGATCAGGCCCCAGGTGGGCTGCTTGTCGGGATACAGGATGGCCTGCCTGCTGACCCCAAAGCTCATGAGGACGACGGCCAGCAGGACCACAAAGTAAATCATGTTCTTGACCATTTTTCCCATCATGGTGACCAGGGGACCTGCGAAGGGATTAACCGGAATTAAGTGCACTGAGAGTTTCAATACTTAAATCTCTAGAGAGTGAGTTGAATCTTAATCTTTGAACTAAATTAGTGAGAAATAATTTTAGTTAAAGACTCACCCAGATACTTGTTAACCCCCAAGATGTTCAGAATCCGCAGATACCAGTAGATGCTGTCCACACAGTAGATAACGCGCCCGATGTCCATGGTGCTGCCCCGAAAGCGGAATGCCAGGCCGATGAGGAAGAGTATTATGGCGGCTCCGTCGCAGGGATTCCACATATTCCACGCCCACACCGAGAATTTATGTCTGTCCGCATAAATGGAGAGGGATAAAGGCGCGTTAATTCAAGCGTGAGCGCCAGGCGGAGGCAGCACATATTGAAGACAAAAAGTAATCGAAATTCGCACATCTGTGAAATCCGCCCCAGCTTCATTTGCACTCATCGCCAGATGCAATTAAACACCAAATGGTTAAGGCGGCGTGTGGCGTGGGCGACGGATGATGGGTTCTACTTACGTAATGGCCACCGGTTCGGAGGATATGATTTCGCGCACCTTCTCGAAGCCCAGCGTGGTGATGTACGCTATCGAGTACCACTCCTGCCACCGCGGCATCGTCTCCATCTTCACCAGCACCGTGAAGGAGAACATTATCAGGAAGAACATATAGGCAATCTGCAAGGAGGCGGAGATGGAGGGGCGTTTGGGATGAGTGCAAATACCGCAAAAATAATTAAAAACCCTCGCACAATCTATGACAAACTGTCAGTGCACGGGGAGAAATTACTAGTGCTTCGTAAGATAGCGGGAAATAATTATTAATTAATTTTAATAATTAAATAAGAAAATAAAATTAATTAATTTATAAATTAAATAAAGTACTAGCTTTGATTAATTATCTAAACAATTTAAGATAGATTAAGACACTTAATGAACGCAGCTAGTTTTTGATAGAAAACTTCCTTCAAAAATAAGCACTTCAGAATTATAAGTATTACGGAGTAGATTATACTGCCTAAGAGAGCAGAAATAATATAATAAATCATTTTAAAATTAAAAATTTAAGGCACTAGCTTATGTTAATGATACAAACTAATTTAAGCAAGTGTCTTAAATTAATTTTTGCAGGAATAGTTCTGTCGGAATAAGCACTTGAAAATTATAATTATTACGAAAAAGAAGAGAAACTTGACAAAAGCTATTTAAAATATTCTGGCTTATTAAAACCTATCTATAACAACTTGAAATTATAAAGAAAAGCAATGGCAAAAGAAAAAAACTTAAGTTTTACACATTCCCAACTATTTTTTTTGCCAGTAAAATTAATTTTCAAATTACATAAATAATTATTTAGAGACACAGATAAACTTCCATTTCTGTTTAATAATACTATATGGAACATTTATCATTATATGCACCATCCTAACTATACATTAAACCCCTTCCCTTTCTCTCAGTGCCCTTAACAGGAAATTAAGCACACTACCCGCCACGTTAACTGGATAGTAATTTCCGCCACTTACCGAATCGGCCCAGAATTTGGTAATGGGCGCCGTATAGAACTCGTAGAACTTCTTCTTCAGGCGCAGCGGCTGGTGCTGCTTCACCTCGTTGTACTCGGAGAGATTGAAGAACTCCCGGAACTGGGCGGGATCCGAGTCGGTGAGCGAGACCTGCGGAGAAACACCACAGGGTTAGTTGGGTCTCTCTGCCCCGGGCCGGGATGCGGAGGGATGCGGAGAGAGAAGCGTTCGATACTTTTTGGCCTTAATTAAATCATCAATGTGCAGTGAACATTCAAAGAGAGCCACGTGGGGGAGGATATGGTACTGTACAAGGGGGAATTGCGTATACGCCCCGTTGAATCGGCGTGTCAAATGTGATTTGGCTTGGCTAGCTTTCTAATTAATTGCTGGTGTGTTTAAGGCCCAATTCGTTGCTGTTGCTATTTAAATACGAGTGTTAACATGCAGAACAAGTTAATTTAATCGAAGCATTATGCAAAACAAAATGGCCGCGCCTCGGGGGATTTGCACTATATATTTTTGCTACTGAGTAAAAAATCGATGGGGACTTGCAAATTTGATTAAAAAAAAGGTGCACCGCCGATTCGCAAAGCTAAGCTAAGCTACGAAAAATGCACATTCCGAGAGGAATAAAATGGAGCAATCATCATTACTACTAAAGCCAGCTACGGAAATGCCATTGAAATGAAAATGTATAAAGAAAATCTCGAGGGAAAGAGTACAAAAAATTAAATGCGGGGTTCAACTAACTTTGGAGGGCTGTTCATCCGCTCCAGCAGTGAGATTAACCTGTAAATTGATACGATACAAGTACTTGGGGACATTAGAACGGAGTGTGTGTTGGGGTGTTGTGGGGATTTCTATCGCTATATATGCGAGTTTTCGAGGTGTGCTGGATGTGTGTGTTTTCCTACGGAACGAACTACAATTAACCAAAAAGAAATAATAGTACTGGCATTTCGTTGGTTCTGTTCGGTGCTGTCAGTTGGATTTTACAGAATGCTGGGTTAAGTTTCGAAAATTGCAGTCTTATCGCATTCTGAGTCAAGGGTCTCGGGTTTCGATTGATGGAATTAACAAAAAAAGTCTAGGAGTAGGTGTATGAAAGGCTGTATGTGTGGTTTCTGGTTTGTTTTATGTTTTTTGTGTGTGGATTTTTTTTCGGTGGGATTACTCACTTTGCCATTTTCGTGTACTTTTGTATCGCGCACTGAGTAAGTATCCGCCAACAGGGCCTGCAACGGTTCACGCACATTTGTTCGCATTTATCAGATAGGGAATTATTCACTCTTTTACTTTTATTTTCTAATCTAGTTGGCAGTGATCTTTGGACAAAATACTTGAGTTGAGTTCGAATTTAAGTTTAAGTTGAGGAGGACAGATGAGAGCAGGTGTAGAATGTGTGTGTTTAGGTACAGGTTTCCATACGATGAGAGTGTTTGAGGTGGAAAAAGATTGGAAAATATGGGCCAATAACTCTGGTTCACACATATGGCATTCCACAGATATTTACATGGATATCTTAAAGCTATATGCTATGTGTGTGTGTGAAGCAAACTACGGTTACAAGGACTAAGAATGATGACTCCCCGAAAGGTGGAAACTCTCGCTTCCATTTGCCCTTAATAGACTTTAATTTGATTCGGCGATTAAGGGATTCAACCCCCTTTCTATGGATGACGATGATGGGCTCCTCGTGTAACTGAAAAACAATATTTGCACAAGTGCAGAGTTTCCTCGCTCTCGAGGAGGAGGGATGACTGGTTTGGTTGCGGTGCCGAGATTATTACTTAATTGAACTTTGAATCAGCTCGCAGCTAATGGAAATTCGCACTTAATTCGAGGCAAGCGGAGGTCGGGGGGAACTTTAAAATTTAATGGGAAAAAGCTACTCAAAGTTAACGACTGGAGGCAGCGAGGTTGGGTCACTTACATCTGTTGAATTCGAGACACTCTTAAAGGAGGGCGAACTGTTTTCGGCTGGCACTAGCTTGCACTTTTGGGAAAAACATATTCAAATAATAGTTAGTTGCTTTCGGAGGGGAAAATGTGAGCTGGGCTGGGTTTTAATGAGTTTGAAGTTGACTCCCAGCTGCCTTCTAAAAATAATATATATAATTGACCGAAAGAAAAAAATCAATAAACATGGAAACCCTTTTGAAAGAAAGTGTGCAGTGAGCCATTATGGGGTAGAGAGCCCTCAGGATAGTGAATTTATAAATTTATGTACTCGAAGTACTTTTTAAAAAATAAATGGAGTGGAAAAGGGCATGGAATTTAAAGTAAAGTTAAAGTTTAAGTTGAACCAGTCAAGTCCCTCTGAATTTCCCTTAGTATTCAGATATAAAATAACCCCGAATGAAGTCTAACAAGTAACGATACAGACCAAAGCACAAATACATGGATTTACCAAACAAAATAAAGTGTGAAGAGACTTAGATCGGTTGTCGGATAGCATATAGAACATAGAACAAGTACACATATATAGGATCTGGCAACCAGATAGATCAGATAAAGATATAGAGACAGAGAGACAGAGAGCAGAGAACATATACGTGTGTGTTTTTGTATGCAGATATATAGATATATAGATATAGACACGACTTGAACAGCAAAGTAACAGAAAGTCGGGAAGTAGATGTTGGCTTAGATCTGTTTGGTTGTTACTACCTTGTCGCGATTCTCGCGATTAGCACCCGCGCCCATCCTATATCTCAAGGAAATGGATCTTTTGGCTTTTAAAAGGGCGCTCTATAAACAGACAGAGTTGGATTTGGACGGCGTTCGGTTAGGATGGATGATATATAGCAGAGCGATAAACGTTAGATGTTGGATTAGTAGGAGAAATTAAATCGTAAACTTAACGCTTAACCAAAAACGTAACCAAAACCTTAACAGAACACACTTAGGATAAGGACTGGCACATACAGACAACGAAACCAAAATAAATGTAAGGTTGTTAGTAGGAAATGAACAAAAGAACATTGCAGAAAGCAGCTAGATACCTCGGCATCCGGCTGCGAGCGATCCGAGTCATCGTTGTCCAGATTCTGGTTCTCCAGATGCTCCTCCTCGGTCTGCGGCATCTGCTGCAGCTCCTCCTTGGTCTTGAAGTCCAGCTGCCTGATGTACAAGGGCATCGCCAGGCCCAAGATGACCTAATCATCCAGATATGAAATATAAAATAATTAAAGATAAGGGTTGAATCCCACCTTGAAGTTGGTATTCTTGCGGGTCCTTAGGCCTCCCATCCAGAGATCCGCCAGGATCACCTGGCTGCAGGGATGGGCCAGCAGGGCGCGATGGTTGGCCGCCACGGCCAGGGACAGGCAGCTCTGGTTGGACCACGAGTGCAGCTCGCAGGTGAGCAGGCGCTGCGCCTTCTCCGCATCCTGGCGATAGCTAAAGTCCAGCAACTTGTTGCCTTTAAATATTAATTTAAATATAATAAAAATAATAGTACAATTAATTAATTAATAATATAATGCCCACCCTTGCTCTCAAACTCCTTGGCGTAGGACCTCAGCTCCTCGTAAATCTCCGTGTCCAGGTCATCCTCGGCCGCCTCGTGGGCCATGGCCTTGTACAGCTTGCAGGATACCAGCGACTTGGCCAGCGCCTCCTCGCCATGCGTCCACATCAGCAAAGCCATCTGCTGGCGCTTGGTCAGCACCGCCCATATCTGCGATGATGCAAATGAGGGGAATCGGAATCTCTAGGTAACCCGAAAAAATCACTTACCAGCAGCTCGTTGAAGGGGAACTCGAAGAGGGCCATCTCGGAGGTGAAGGGCAGCAGGCCGGTGACCAGGCTGAGGGAATTGGCTCCGGCATAGCGCTGGTACTGGTAGGTCGAGGACTTGCGGCAGGCGTTGGCGTAACTGTTCATAACCTTGGCGTAGATGGGCCGAAATTTGCGGCGCGTGTAATAGGATCTGCGGAGAGAGGCAGAGGGAAATTGGGTTTGGGTTTTGTTTGGGCTTTCCAGGGCCCGGCGGCGGCAATCTAATGCTCTCCGACGATTTGCTTCAGTAATTTCGCATTGTATCCGCGCATTGTGAAAAATTCTGTTGGACATCCGTCCGCTGCAGCGGCCCCGGACTTGAATAGTAATGAAACGCTTCCATTTCAAATCCATTTTTCAGTCCGCATTGTTTGTTGGTGGCTTAAGAGATTTCCCTCGCTAAATGTAAATGTAATATTGTTTGGTTTGGTTGGCCGTTTTCCGGTTTGAAGGAAAGCTCCTCAAGTAGCCAAAAAAAATTAATGGCAAGCACCTGGCGGAGCCTTTACGAGCGCACAATTAAATTCAGCACATCAACACAAGCCTCCATAAATTATTTATGACAAATAAAAAGGCAAATCAATTGAGTTGCCCCCCAGGACCCAAGACCCGAGGCAACAGGCAACTGGCAACAGCAACAGGCAAGCCATTCGAATTTTATGTTAATCAAATCACGAAACTTTAACGCTTTTAATTACGCCAAAGTTACGCCTGCTCCTGCTCCTGACGTTGACGACAGCATTTAAATGTCTAGAGTCTAGACATTGAGTGAAAACAGCAGCAGAGGTAAGCCACCCAACCGAGAAAAGGCCAAGGACCGAATCCGAATCCGAGTCGGAGCCGGAGTCCGTAAACCCTAATTTAATATAAACACATCGCTTGTGACGCCGGCTCATTGCCTAGATAGTCTCGGCCATTTAGATGGGCATTTGTCAGATAACTTCCCAGGACGAGGCAGGTTCGTCGTTTGATTAAAGCACAAAGGCCAGAAATCACGGAAGGAGCAGGGAAACGAAACGAAACTACAAAAGACGAGTGAGTAGTGAGTGTCAAATTTGTTTGCTCCCTCCCATTCATTCGCATAAAAGGAAGGCGAAGAAGTCAAGGGTTCAACTGTCAAAATCAAGAGTTGATACAAAAATGGCTTCATTGAAAATAAATGGCCTTTAAGGAGCCAGAAAAGTGCTCTAAACTGAGGGCAAATCAATTGGATTTTATATTGGAAAAACTTTATCTTTCTGCCAGATTGAATCTTACTTTTTTTTGGCTAGTAACATTTTACAAAATAGTTTCAGACTCGTTAAACAGTCTGACTTCAAGTTTATTTAACAACTGAAAATAATTGGCAAATTCAATTGGATTTTTCAGGGACTTATCACATTTATTTCCACTTGCTTTGTTAAATATTTTAAATAAGTATGGAAATGCTTGATTCGCCCAATTAAAGCTCAACTGTCAGGTTGCAGGTATTGATGGAGTCCTTACTCTGTGTCTGATTGATTTATTTTAGTTTGTTTAATATTTTAATTAAATTTCCCCTTGGCCAGCCCAAAGATTTCACTGCTTAGCCTGGTCCTGGTCCTGGCCCTGGCCCAATCAAGCCCAGTTAAGGCCACATTTTGTGCATGACTTTTAATTAAATTGAGTGATTCCAGTTGGTCAGTTGCTCTTTGTAGCCCAACGTGTCTATATTAAAACCACAAACAATTTGGCTGGGTCTTCTCGGGGTCTCCTTTGACCCTGCACAGGCGCCTGCCGCAACTTATGAGCGATATTAAGCGGCATTGTGGTCGCCGGAGCCGCGTTAACTAAATTTAAGCAGGCCAAGCCAGCGCTCGCGTTTCGCCTGGCTGGCAAAATATTAATGCTGCATAATTAAGGGGTCCTTCGTCGGCATCCTGCCTTTGACTTGCGCCCTTCGCCATTCTGTGCAGCGTCAACATGACAAAGCGGGGAGCAAGGCAAAACCCGGAGCTCTTGTTGTTAACTTGATGTGCAAACTTATTACATTTTCATGAACAAATTTTCAAAACATCAAGTTTAATCCGCAACACGTTAAGGGATGACTTTACTTTGGTCCATTCCCAGCCCCGAAAGCCGAACCCTTGACCGAAAATAAAAGCACAAAAGTTTTTGTTGGCCTATAGAAGGCGAGGTGTTTTTTCGTGGTTTATATCCTTATTATTAAATTGTATTATTATTTGTGCGGTTTCTTTCGAGGAAGAAGGGAATTCAATGAACTTTTTTATAGCTCTATCTATTTTGGATTAATATTTAATTTAAGCTCAAGGGAATTTATAGAAATTTAAAGGTGATTAAGATGAACTTGCTGGCTAAATTTTCGTAGCTATTTCTATTTTTTTCAAGTAACAAAACAACATTGATCTATGAAGCTTTTAAACCAAAATCAGTCAATATTATTTAGTTCTTAATTGGCCAAATCCCTAATTATTAATTTCTCAATTGTTTTGTAAAAACAAAGCCTTACAATAAATGCACTCATTTTCTAAGCTACTTAAACGGCTTTAACAGGATTATTGAGCACAATGCTTGATGCTTGGATACAGGGATTATTTAAAAAGAGGATTTTCCATAGTTCTTTCAGAGAAGTAAACTGGATAAATAACAAATGAAAAATCTACACCACTCACCTATAGGCGCCGCCCATCAGTTTATTGATCACCAGCCCGATGTCGTGGAGCGTGTAAATGTAGCCCTTGGGTATGTGCGGCCGGACATCGCGCAGGATGTAGCTGCGGGGACACAAGGACATTGTTGGCATTGGCATTTACATAGGCCGCGGGCTAGACTCACCCCAATGTGTTGGCCGGACCGTGCTTGGTATTGTAGAGCTCCTCCAGCCGCGGTATTGTTAAAAATTTCTTCATCGAAACGCCGTTCTCCAGGAGTAATTTGACGAAATCGATTCTATCGTGTTCCAGCGCCTGCATCATGGCCTCGTCCAGGGCGCCTGGAGTGGAATTGAATTTAAACAAATGCAAATGGGGCAGCAGAGCCAGAAGCACTCATCAAAGGACAACATCAACCCACCGTTGGGCCACTCCTGGCCATAGACGAATATCTCGCTGCGCGCTATGTCCACGCGATTCCACGTCAGGGCCAGGCTGAGCTGCTCCGGCGGACTGAGATGCTGCGACTTGAAGAGGGCCGTCAGGATGGTCTGATCCAGCTCCTGCGCCTCGCCCTCGGGCTTTTCCTGTATGCGAAAGACGGTAATCTGGCGGAGGAATTGAAAAAATATACATAAAAAGTAAAGTATCTCCTAATGTATGTTTGCCTATGCCGGGAAACGAGCCCGGGAGAGCCCCTGGCAAGGACAAGGACTTGCTACTCCTAGATCCCTAGCCCAGTGGCTTCAGTGCTCATTCAAAAACCAATTAAAATCTTAATAACAGCTGCGGCGGAATTGACGAAATGCCAGCGAGCATTTCTGAATTTTTGGCCTAGAAATACTCGCACTCCCAGTGGCACTCGCAGGATACACTGTCTGCTCCTGCTGGCGGTGATTTAAAATTCATTACACGTTCAATTGAATTTTGTTGCCTAATTATTTCAACGGGTCTACGAGCATTAATTAAAAATTTAAATCGCTTCGCGCCAAAGTCTCAAGTGATTGAAAAGTTGGCCTCGCACCGCGGTTAATTTGAATCTTCCGGGGAACTTAATTGAGCAAAGCCCCCGTTGGGTTATGCGATTTTAATTGATGGCTCGTACCTATAAATAATTGCGGGAAAATTCGAGACAGTTCCACCTGCCCAAACCACTTGACTGGGAACTATGGAGGAGGTTTTGCATATAAATAATAAATTTATAAACTGGCCCTAAGGACGAGATACTTAGGAAGCCATTCTAAGGTAACATAAACTTGAGGTTTTGAACGTGTAATAAACATATTAAATTTCTTGGAATATAATTAATATCTCCTGTGAAAAGGACAGCAGGAAGTTGAGGCTTACATGTGATAACCCTCAGCCTTGTGATTAAATTTCCTAATAATTTAATTACAGCCTCTGGCCCGTCTTACATAGCAATTAATTATGGAAATTCAACTTGTGGCTTGCTTCCCCCTGGGGCTTGTAGTTACCCAACCCTTTAAGCTCACCAGATTCTTGTTCCGCGTGCACTGCAGTAGTTCCTGGTACAGCTTCTCGGACTGGTCCAGGCCCACCTCGAAGGTCTTCTGTATGGTGCCGATGAGGTACTCCCGCATGGACTCCAGCACGGGCTGCTCCTCCCCGTCCGACGCATATCTGCATATAAATTTTGTCAGAGACAGCATTGTCACAACTCGAGAGGCGCCCCAATTATTCGGACTAATTAAACAACAAAATTAAATGTGCCACACAAAAAGGTCCGGGGTCCCGGCAGAAGGTAAACACAACCGGCTTGTGTCGTCTGGGGACTGGGATTCCCCCCTTTTGTGGCGTTGGGTTTATTTTAAATAATTTGCCAAATGTCGCGTGCCTGACAATGGGCGCACAACACAACAATCCTGCCGCGCCGGGTCAAAGGGCATGCCGACATGTTCTTAATTAAATTTACACAAACTGCGGTTTCTCATTAACTTACCCTGCGGCACATGCTTTAAGGTAAGGGGTTTTTATATGGATATATAGGGAGTTCTCAGCGCAAGATTCTTTCAACTATTTCTTAAAGAACATTTGATTAAAAATATTGTATAACAAGGAAATTATTTTCTTGACTAAATCTTAAAAAATAACTTTGCTAATTTTACTAAGGCAGAATTTGTAATCTTGATTATCCTAAAGTGCCACAGAAATCCCAAATAATTTTAAATTAATTGAATAGATGAACAAAAAGTATGCAATGAAATATCTATGTATGTGTCATAGAAACTTTTTGTAGGTCACTTGTAGGCACCATTATAGTCGATATCAAAACAATTTCTGAATAAAAAGTCTCTCTGAGTGTCTAAAAATATTAGAGTTTGTATTAAAAATTTTAAAACCCCGAAAAAAGTACACATTTAAAGCCTTCCGTGTCTAGAACAAATTAATATTTCTACCTATTAATAATAAATAAAGAAATAATAAAACGCTAAATAAAAAACACTTTTACTTATCCATATTTAATAAGTAAATTGAAGACTGAAGGCTGAAAAGACTCCCTTTCCATGCGTTTAAAAATACATTACAAACTCCCATTCATCTTAAAGCTAAAGCTTCCCCCCAAATATTTTGGGATGTACTCACTTGTGGACGAAGGCGAGCAGGTCGGCGGCACGCCCGGATCCGTCACACACGACCACCGGAACCGGTGGCGAGTCCGTCACGTACTCGAGCACCGCACGTATCGTGTTAGTGCCGCCCTCGATCACCAGACAGACGACGGGCGTACTGGAATGTGTGACTGCAGCAGGGCAATCCCACCCAAAAAAAGGCAAAAATAATGGCAAAAAAGGTAAAGATTTGAGTAGAACAATCCACGGGGGACATGCAACGGGGATTCGTCAAATTCATAGAGTGCAGGCCGCTACTGAGGACTCAACAGGTCGATTATGACTCCCTCTCTCTCTTGTGGTGTCGGTACACTCAACCAAAATTAATTATAATAAATAAATTGTATTCCTTAAATGCCGAAATGTCTAATGAAATTATACATTTCTTTTTGAAGAATTTAGTTTAAAACTTTCAAAAGAGTGGATAGTATAGCTTAGAAAGAAGAAAAATTAGGATAAAGTTGAAAGTAAGAAACTAGTTTTCCCGAAAAAGTTGCAATTTCTTGAACTCTAACTAAGGATTACTTGAAAAGATTATCTGAAGATAAGTACTAAGTAACGAAAATGTTTGTAGAAAGTAGAATAAATAGAAAATATTTCCGTATACCGTTGGTTTTAAGCCAGTGATTCTTTGCTAGAAGTATAAGTAAATTTAAAAACGTCTTAGGCACTTTTTAGTTTAAGTTAAAAGAGTTATTCCAATATATATTTTATAAGGGACCTATCGTACAAAAAATTGTTATCAGGGAAATAAACTCTGATTTTGAAAGGGCAAAATTTCTCATTTTTTCAGGTCCTAACCCTATTATTTTATATTATTTAATTATTTTCCGATGAAGAAAGAAGGAGATCTGACTCATTGATAGAGATTTACAGGCATTTCTAAGCCGTGATAATATTAATATTTTTTTTTAAGCGAAACCTAACATGCTTCTTGTTTAAATATTTATTTATATTTCTTTTAATTGCAAGACTTCTAATATAATAATTTTTATAATCTTCTTTAACACCTCTCTCATTATTTAAAATCATTTTTATTTTGAAAAAAAAACTTCATACACTTTTTAAATTTCTCCCAGTGCAAGGTAATCACCCCAATGACAGCTCGCCACGTCAGAGCCAGAATGTCCTTGCCATTGGGAGCTTAGCCGGCGGCATTGGCAATGAAAAGAAACGGCTTTCAATGGCCAGGATGACAAGGAGCTCCAATCTGGCGGCCTGATTGGCCTTTTGTGCTGTCGAGCTGTCATATTGCCCCATTTGGCGCCCGTCCCCCCTCGCTTACATGGATGTAGCTTCAGGTTGGATATAAACTTCTCCAGCTTGCGGCGCAGTATCAGCTCCGCTCCGTACTTGGCCTGGGTGCCATTGTCCACCAGCAGGAAGTACGCATGACGGTTGTTCAGCACGGCCAGCTTGGACCTGGAAAAAGGGAGAAGGAAACGGAAATTGAGCAGGTGCAGCAGCAGCAGGTGATGATTGCAACAGGTCGCAGGCCGCAACAGCTAATACTCATGAATTTCTAACGCGAACCAGGCACAATTAAGCCAGTCGAAGCCATTAAATATGCATTATTCTGCGGTCAGGTCAGATTTCCCACACTCACCTGGGCGAACTTATGCTGTGGCAGGGCACCTCGCGGTTGTGGCCCAACAGCTCGTGATTGCGCTCGACGATGCCCCAGGGAGCGATGCCGATGCTGACCACCCGTCCGGTCCGTTGCTGGCCCTCCAGTAGCAGGGCGTCGCCCACTTGCTTGGTGACTCCTGCGAAAGAGGATAAGGGTCAGGGGGCATGGCACAACAATGGCCGAGTTGAGCGAGTGCGTAAACAAGTTCTTGTCTCCCCTCAGAGGATTGGCATGGTCTCATCGCCCAGTTCCCAGCTTTTTTATATCATAGTTAAGGGGGGCGTGTCTAAAATTTAATAACAGCTCGGGCACAAAAACCCAGACGACACAAAAAAAGGACCTTCCGAGCAGACGAATGAAAAATGTAATAAAACGAAAAGGATCTTGTAGGCGACTAAAGAATGCGCTGCCAGAAAAAATTAATAAATACAAGCTAGTTCTGTTGGAATTCCTGTAATTTATTATTAAATAAACTCGCAGTAACTAAAGCCTGTTTTCTTTAAATTAAATTAAATTATCTTCAGAAATTATGCCTTTTAAATATAGTATATATTTTTTGTGGGATGTTACTCTGATTAAATAATAAATAATTAATGTTTCCTCTTGTATTATTTTATTACCCAATCAACATATAGTTTATTCCTTCCAATTAAGATTTATTAAAAGTAAAATTTATGATTGTAAAAAGCCATTTACCACACTATCACTTCATGAAATAAAATTAATCATTCAATTATATTTTGTCAACTCAAATTAAATAATAAATTATACTGATTAATTTCTGGTCTGACTGCGTTTATATTCAATTTAATTAAATTGCAAACTTTTCGATTGGGCTCTACTCCATGTACTCATCTCTACCCTTTCCCCTGGCTCGATAATCCAATTTACTTGGAGAGGCAACCACTTTCTACTCCCTACTACCCCTTGTCCAGTGCCATCATGCCCCGAAGATGGGGCTACTGGGTAGCGCAATATGTTGACTGGCAAGGCAGTTGGAGTGTGTACAATCACTGGCTGCGTGATTTCCGCTTGGGATTTTATTTATTTAATTTTCGACTGGGGTCGCTCATCCGCACTTTAAGTTTTTTTCCTTTGTTTGTTGTTTGTTTTCCTTGCTCATTTTTCTTTGTGCTTATTTAAGTTCGGATACGCTCCCAGGGAGCTGGGAGCCTGCAAGCTGGGCCGTAATCGTTGGCCATAAAAGTGTGCAGTGTCCTTTCATGAAACTTAAATGAAACGGAATGCTCACCGGTGTTGGTGCCGCCAGTGAATATCCAGGCACCGGTGGTCTTGGCCGCCTTCAGCAGTCCTTTGCGTATCTCCTGCGAATCAAATAGAAAGTGGAAGGGATTCGGTTACACAGGACCATTCAATTAGCGTGTGACACACGACCAGGACGGCCTCGCTCTCTCACCTTCTTCAATTTGGCCTGCAAATCAAAGTTGGCCTTGCCGCCCTGCACGGTGATCAAAAGTTTTGGCAATTCCAGATTCCACTCCTTGGTGAAGAGCTGCACCAGCAGCTCCGGCCGCGTGTCGAACGACAGGCGAACATACTAAAAAAAAACAAAGTTCAGGACGAAAGTTATTAAGGACCGCCACTAAAGGAAATGCCCACCAATTGGGTGAATGGCTATGGGCCTACCTGGGCCTTTGTGGGATGCGCTCCGCCCTGGAACTCGATGGTTCCGTAGGCATCCGTGGGCTGGGGCCGCGTGTGCTTCGTGGGCAGCCAGAGGTCGCCGGGTGAGCCGCTCTCGATGCCCGGTATCGTCTGATGTGTGATCTGGACCTGGCCGCAGCAGCATCTGCAAGAGGCAATACGCATTACTTCCATTCCCACACGCAGGGACAGATAAGGGATAACTTTTTTGGCAAAGAATTTAAGAAGGCGAACTAAAGTTTTACGACCACTTTTACTTTTCCAAGTGAGGCCCATAACTCCTTTTCAGTTTAAAAGTAGATTTGGCTTTAAGATGTCTGCCAAAAGTAATTGAAAAAAATTGTCCTTAAAATTGGTTTGCCATTTAACCTAAAAAAGGAATTTTAACTTTATTAAAATCTATGATAAAAGCAAATAACTTTAATTGATTGTTAACTTAGTTTCGGATTTAGTTTTAATTAAATTTAGTGGCTTTAATATTATGTCTAATAATAAGCTCAAGTTCCCATTCACTTAGATACCAGCTGGTCATTTTACGTATTTTTTTACCATCTGCCTTTCCTGTGCCAAATGGCCAATGTTAAACATTTTTCGCCATAAACTTTAAGTACCTTCGTCCCTTGCTTTAATGCTACGACTAATTTTTACTGTCCCCTCTTTCATTTTAATTGGATCTTTATTTGCATTTTTTTTTTCGCTTCTCCATTTTCATTTCACTATTTACCTTTTTAATTAATTCGGAAAGCAGCCAAGCTGCTAAACTAATTTACAGAGAATTAAGTTCATGTCCTACTAACTGATTTTAATTTCAATAAAAGTAGATTTCTCATGTTTTCATATGTTTCTTTACGGGTTTTTATCTGCAAGTTCTCCATTATGCAGCTCGGAAATCCTGCGATGGTATTTCTACTCATAGAACCGACTCCCGTGTTGACCGACTGTCAGGATGCTTCGTGGGTGTAAATGATATTCGGCAAACAGCCACCAGACACACCCCGCAGAAAGGCAGGAAAACAGAACAACACACACGCATCCGCCTTAACCTGTCACTTTGTTTGCTATGCCCACGTGTAATATAGAGCGTTATTTATGCACGTGTGTGCCGGAGTGTCGGAGTGTCGGAGTGCGGAGAGTGTTGGCTTTGTGGCCCCGAAAAAAAAGTGTATATACATATATGATGGCAACAAGCGGAAAAGCAATAACCTGTCGGGGGGTCTGACCTGACCCCATCCGATCCGATCCTATCCGAATCTGTCTGTTTCGCCAGCTGATGTTCTTGTCAGGTGCTTAAAATTTGTGTGCTAAATAATGCATTTCAATTAAAGGCACACACACATGTGTAAGTATACTTTCCCCCTGGCTAAGTAGCTTCTTTTGGGGGAATAAATCAGTTTGAATGGAATTAAATAATCAAATTAATCGGCACGTGTCTGTGGCACATTCCTTGGCCGGTGACTGATGTGTGGCAGACATGATAGAACAGTGAAGCTTGTTTAAATACGATTACTAGCGGCTGAGGATGTCGAGAGTTCGAGATAAATTATTGTATATCTAGATATTTTTATTTTATGTCTACTAGTCTAAAAAGTCTATCGAGGAAGCCATAAAAATGAACTGTTTTTAAATAACTTTAAAACCTGTCTAAAAGTATGCAATAAAATGTTTTAGGCACCAACTGTTCATTTTTTTCGACAATTGGTAGCATAGTTTTAGGCACCCTTTTATGTGATTTCAGAACTTTATTGACATAATTAAGTAATTAAAATTTATTTACAATTTGATTATAAATTACAGTGTGTTTAATCTGAGCTTAAAGTATTTAAACTTTAATTGATATCAATAATGTTTTGATATCACTTTATAAACTGTCTATAAGTATGCAATAAAATGTTTGAGGCACCAAATGTTTATTTCTTTACGAAGACCCATTTTGTAGCCTAGTTTTAGGCACACTTTTAAGTGAAATCAAAACGCTAGTAATTAATTCAAATAAATTTACAATTTTTAACTGATTAATATTGCGTTTAATCTGAGCTTAAAGTATTTCTGGGCAGTCTTGACTACATTTCTTTTAAATAAGTCGCTTTAATTGAAGTAAAACCTCTAATTCACCAAAATTATAATTACCCAAAAAGCAATTAAAGAATAATTTATGGAAGTCTCAATTTCCATTTAAAACTTTGAACAAATTCCATATTAATTAGTGGAAAATACAAGTTCTTGAAAGTTCAAAGATTTAATTATGGCGAGCAATAGAGCACAAGAATCTGATTTCAATTTCAGCCAAGTTTAACTGTAACTCGTTGAGGATATAAAACCGGCAACTAACGTGGGCAGGACAGATGTATTTGGGGCGTGACAGCAGCCGCTACCGGTTACCGTGGTAACTCGACCAGGCCAGCGAGCAAATATTTGGCAAGCCAAAAGCTGATAAAAGCGGCCAGCCAGTGGGTAAAGTCAGTATTGTAAAGTCAAAAGGGGCCATAAACCCATCGCCGCCAGTGCAGCTATCTCTGCTGAAAACTTTCACCAGACCAGAATCCGAATCAGAATCAACCGGGAACGAGGTGGGGTTGGCTTTATGGCGCATTTATCTCAATTCCCGGGTCTCGGGACAGCGCCTGTCATAATAAACAATAAATGCTAGCGCCCAAAACGAAACTAAATACACAACAGGGCTAGGAACTGGGCCAGCAGCAGCAGCATCTGCATCACGAAAAGCGTTTTGTGATAGGCGTCGGAACTGGGTCAACTGTTTGCGTCTTTCACTTGGACTTGGGCCCTGCGCTCCGCTGAATTAAAATGCAAATAAATTAAATTAGGAGCCACTTACTTTGTATCGTCCTTTGGGCATGGTATGAACTTGATGCATTCGCGCTTCTGGAAATTTGTCTCGATCCAACTACGCGGCTGGTGCTGGAGGGGAGTCGTAAGGGAAAAGGAAGAGCAAAGTTAGAGTCGCTTAGTTAATTAATTTAAGACATCGATATCACTTTCAGTATCATCATCATCGCAGTTACACTTTATACACTCAATATACAGCTAGAGGAGCAAATGGAAAATAATTCAAAGGGAACATAAGATATATAATCGTTAGGTTTTACACCAGATCAACGTCAGCCAGCGGGTCATAGAGGGTGACTAAAAGGTATGCAAAGTACACATAAACTCAAGGATTTCAGTTTAGTTTTGGTTTGAGAACAGCCTCGGTGAAGAAAATACACAATTACACTTGAAATTTAAAGCAATAAATAATAAACTAATTGATTTTTAAGTGGTTCTCACTAATCATTCGGTAATTACTTGGTTATCCGGGGTAAACACAACGACGACACAATACAATCACTATTTAAACATTACTAATTTCGATAAAACAAACGAGAAATAAATAAATTTGTGAGTTGACACAACAAACGAATGTAACAAATAAAGGTATGCATTTACAGAATAAAATATTTACAATGTGAGGGGTGAGGTGAGAGGTACTTAATGTAGTTGGTTTATATATATATTTACATATTGCACAATTGATTCTAGCCCAGATTAAATATTTTATTAAGCAGCCGTGTAAATGCATCTGTGTCAAACTTTTCTCTCTTACACTATTTTTGGATTTAGCCAGCTTTTCAGCCACAAAAAGCCCCACATATGTTGCGAAGCGTTTATGCAATTTGTAATGCCTCAGATCACACTTCTGTAAGTAAGCCCAGGTCACGTTTTCATGATGACTCGAATCCTCCGGCGCTCGCACAATTGATTCCAATTCCGAATCAAAACTTTGCCCAACTGCAACTTGGCTTTTATCGCGGCAAACAAAGGCCAAGTGGCAAACTTTCGAGCCACACTTTGGGCCGAAGCTACAGTTGGATTTTGCCATTGGTTTGGGTTTCGGTTTGTGGATTAGCAGCCTTCCTGTGAGGCTCACTACATCGGTGGTTTGGTGAGTAAACAGCTCTTGGCATATCAACTGGTTAAGAGACCTCTTTTTCGCGGGGTTTCACTAGGTGGGGGGTTTCCTACACTCCCAAAAAAATATTATATATTCATTGGCTTTAGAATATTTATTCAAAATACTATAGTTGCAGTTTCAAATAGCCAAACTTAACTTAACTAAACTAAATTATTGTTTTGAACTATTTACAATGAAAGAGCGATACTTATTAGTGTTTTTCCTATGGCTTTTTCAATAGTATTATCCAACTTTATAAATAGAATAATCTTGGTATTACAAATATCCAATTACCTATACCTTTCCTTAGTTATTTCTGATTATTAAATCTAGTCAAAGAATTGAAAATTCTCTGATAACCTCGATATTACCGAAAATCCCTAATAATTCCATTATAGCTTTCCCTATTTTCTGGTCTAGTTTCTCTTGTTAGTTCTCTTCTCAACTGAATACAAATTTCCCTAAACACTTTCCCCCATTTCCTACCTCTTTCAGGGGGTCACTGGCGGCGTGGGCCTTTAGCAAATCACGCACATTTAGTATCAGGACCTTCGACAGCGTCGAGGATACGGAGGAGCGTTTCCTCATCCGCTGACGACGGCGGATGCCCCTTGGCGTTGCGGGCACGCTGAGATTGTATCTTGTGGTGGGCAAATGGGCAGCAGCCTCGGCGGCAATGAACGCGGATGTGGTGGCACGCACCGAGAGCACGGCCGGCGTATTGCTGTATCGCCGAACGGTGGAAAAGTCCTTGGATATGCGCCGCAGATACTTGTGCGGCGCGAGCGGGGAGTCCGTGACCACCATGGCTATGGCTATGGCTCTGGTCGGTCGCTATTTTCCGCTAATATGCTCTAATTAATTGAATTGGCCGAGCTTCGCGGGCGGCAGCTGCAACCGCATTTGCATCCGATCCGCAATCCGCAACCGAAACGGGCGACAGGCGAATCTCGACTGACACGCACCTGCACTTGTGCAGCCTCACCTGTCGGCCAAGCCGAGTTCTGCCCAATTGGCTATCTGCGAGAGGCATCATCAGCCACACGGGATGCGGCGGGCGATTGCCGGTGAGCCATTAAGTTGGCCAAATTAGATAAGCCAAGCTCCCATATCTATATCTATAAAGTTCTAGCCATTGGTGGAAAGAGCTTTCCTAACGTTATTTTCAACTGGCGCCCAAAAGTATAAAACGTTTTCGAAATTGCGTTTATTGAGCCTTCGGGGCTTGCAAATATAAACTATTAGTTTTTATGCTTTTTAAGGCATTAGTATAGCTTTGTATTAAAGTTTTAGAATAAATATACAGGAAAGTTGTTTGAATAAAAAATTACATTGAATATTTATGGACTTTTGATTACTTTTTTTTTTTTTTTTTTTTTTTTAATGTAAAAAAGTATATTTATTCAAAATTAACGGGTATACTGCTACCTATGTGGCAGCTTGAGCAGGTTGTAAATATAGGGGGTATTAGTTTTATAAATACTATTACTTTTTATGATTTCGAATCCTTTCAATTCTTTGTATGAAATTTTGAGAACAACTTGAAAGTAAATAACATATTATTTAGAATACTTATCAACTTTTTATTTTCTTTCGGGTATTTTTCAATAAAAACTATGAATTATAATGCATTTAAGTTATTGATTTGTTTTGAATAATATTTTGAGAACAAATTTAAAGTGAATACAATATCATTTGGAACATTTATGAACACTTAATTTTTTTTAGGTACTATTTTAATGTAGGGGTTCTGTCTTTATCGTTTATCAATTTATCTATTAAGGAAGCAAGCTTCTTGAAATCTGGAAACTATATCTATTATCTAAATCTATAATATTAATTTAAAATCTTCTGTTTGAAGCTAAAATTTACTTCAAATTGTTAAAATATCCCAAACTAGGCAACCTAATAACCCATATTATCCAAAATCCCCTCAATATTTATTTAATTGGCTTCCTCGCCAAGTTGGACTTCTTAGCCAACATAACTTGTAGACCCAATTATGCGGTCTGCCAAATTGTCAGCCTGCCAAATATTGAATTAATCTTGGCTATAACTAACTCCATTCTGGAATAAATCCAGTGTCGCTGCAAAGTAGGTGCTCTAATCTGAATTACCATTAAACTAATTGTTTTGATTCGGCAAATAAATGATGGTCTAGATGGTCTAGGGCCACTTGGCAACCTTGACGATGCTATTTAATTTGCTGAATTGCCAGAGAGCAATCCATCGATGGTCGGGAGACAGACAGAGCCAGAGGCCACCAACTAAATGGATTTCCTCTGATGAAATTCCCCTAATTAATTACATTTGGCAGCTCAGCGGAACTGAGCTTTTAATGGCAACTCGTCATCGGAAGCCGGGCGACTTACTAAGGTTACACTTTCGGGTTTTCTTGGGGTTTTTGGGGTGCACATTAGTAGGAGGCAGAGTTACAAATGCAAAACAAATATATATTTTCGATAAAACATAATAGTTAACAACAGCAAGTGTGGCGGAACGTACAACGGAAACAATTAAATGATATTGAAATTAAAGTTGAATGTTGATTGCTTACCCTGGGCACGGTTATATTTATCAGACCCCAACAGATTTTTTTCAGTCCCCATGGTATCTTTAAGGGTTCGTATTTTTGGTTTTTAGTTTTTAGTTTTTCGTTTTTTTTTTTTTTGTGAGTGTGTACGTGTGTTGTAACATTTACATTTTACATTTTGTCGAGTGGTTTTTGGTGTCACAAACACATTGCAGATTTGTTTATTGTTGTGATTGTTGTTGTTTGTTGATTGGTTTGCGGTTGTTATCGTTGTTTTTGATGTTTCAATATATTCGCATATATATTATATCATTATTTTTGGTCATTTGTGCAATTTTTTGGAATTTGAACACGCACGCACACACACAAGTACACGGAACGGTGCATTGAAAATGCAACAACAAATCATTTATTGTCGTTATTTATCATTATAAATTGGTTTTTTAGGTGTGTAGTGTGTGGTGGTGGTGGGCGGGGGGAAATAGAGTGTGAAAACACAAAACGATTAATTAACAGATCATAGCACAATAATTTAAATTCATAATAAGGATTGTTTATTGTGTCGCAGAAGGAAAACAAATCCAAAATCAGGTAGAAGGGGCGTAAAAATTCATGTATAAAGAGGGGAGAGTTGGCCACGTTACGTATTTTTTTTTTGTGTTCGAGTTACGTAAGGATTTAGCGTGTGTCAGTGTGTGGTGTGTGTGTGTGGGGTTTGTGTTGTGCAAAGCAAAGTTGAAAGTAGAAGAAAAATATTATGTTTTAAAATTAGTTTAAACTTTTAAGACTTGAAACAATTCGCTCTCCTCCGTAAATTTTCTTTTCTTATTATTTTTTTGTGGGGGACAAACTACATTGACTTACTACCAGACCGCTTTGCTTACAACTATTATTCGATGAAAGGTGCTTGAATTAAACATATTAAAGTGTAGGAAATATATATTTAAATACTTTTTAATTACTTTTTACAGTTTCTTATTTCATCTACTAAAACTCTCTAAAGCTACACAGTTACTAGAGGCTACCCAACCTGAAAGTATGCACCTTGTGTTGGCTAAAGGCAGGCCTCTAACCGGGTCTAAAACGCACCGACACATTTGTGGCACGTACGTCGTAGTCACATTTCATTGCCACAGCTTAGAGTGAAAAGCCAGTTGTTGCATCTCACACACAGGTGAGCAGGCACTTTCCCAATGGCTCTACAGACGACAACTGCAGGCGGTGGCCGCAGGTGAAAGTCACCCCCACTTGGCACCTCACATGCACAGCCACACGCAATTCACGGAATTCTCCTGGTGTTGGCCACACACTGAAGTGGGCTTGGGGTCTAAGACCACAATATGGCCACAAGGCACGTCTAAACTGCGCCTATGGTGTTCATTGTTTTATTAATAACCACTAGGAATTAATAAATGATTTAATGAGCAACTAAAAACTATTTAAAACAATTTTTAACTGGAGTAGAGAGAGTAAAGTAGAGTTAACGATACTCATTATCAAATAATAATAAATTCTAAAGTAGAGTCGAGTCCAGTAGAGTAGAGTCGCCAGCAAAAAAAATAGCTTGTATACTGCAAGACATATGTATGGCCGTTTGGCATTTTAGTAATTATATTGGTCTGTGCTCTAATATATAGCAGAGTTGGGCACGAAACATAACGGAAAGAGCTCTGGGCTGCTCCCAGAGCTCCCTGATATACAGCACAGCATACCTTTGCACTGTAATTTAATTGTAAGTGAAACCCCCAAGGTATTTTCATATATGAAACCTCTTAAAAATTCGTTTAACACAAATAGTTTAAAGTGTTATGCCTCTGACTTCCATGGCGACATATCAACTGCAAGTTTACACTGAACTGAATTATAATGACTATAAAACGGGCAAAGTTTAACAACTCATAACTTCGAATTCCCACGAATACGCCCAAACATTTTCTCCAACCGAGACCGAAACCAATTAAACTTTTTACCAACACCCATTGAGATGGCAAAAAGTGGGCGAAACATTAAGAGCGTTATGCTTATCTACGGAATATTTGGGCGCATATACCATATAGAATTTATACATGGGAGTATGTGGATGCATGTCCGCTCCGTGCAGCACCTATTAAAATAAAAGCTTTTCGCCCGACGAAGCCCCAGGAGCCACAAAAGTTTTGTGTGGGCATAAAACACAGTTCAGTTGATGCGGAAGCGAATGTGGCATATTTCAAATTAATTAAACGTCCAGCTCGGAACAACAGAGCCCTGGCTAGGAGCCATTGACGCCTGACTTGATGGCTTGTTGTTAAAATACAACGAGAAGGGCAGGCGAGCTTTGGCTAGTCGAAGGTGAAATACCCTTAAAAAAGGCTACTTTTGTATAGTTTTTTAGGATTTTAAAAGGTTAGATTCAAGCTGAATTTAAATTGAATTAAAGGACCTAAGATTGTATGAAAATATTAATTAAATAAATACATTTTTAAACCTTTTGCAAGGGAATAATAAGAAATCAGGCATGATTTTACAATATTGATTACCAATTCAATTAACATTATTGTTTAATCTTCAGAAAAACATACCTTTTGTGCCCTTAACTGATTAGGCTTACTGTCATCATATTTTTTCAATTGTAAATCCTTCTCGATATTTCAGATTTTTTACTTCTTACCAAATATAATATAATATTACCCCCCTCAGGGCATCGCTTAAATCATAACAGCCCTGCAGCAGCAGCAAGATAATTAATTAACTTTGGTTTAACACTTCATTCGAATTGATTCGTTTCAATGGCAGAACTGGGAGCCACTCGACTTTTACCCCTTTGCTTTTCCGAAGCGGAAATTGCTAAGCTAATTAGCCAATGTGTGTATGCTGTGCGAATTCCCACGAGAAATCAGCGAAACAATGGCCGCTGGCCGGAAATGTGCAATGGAACTGCCAGGGAACCTGCACCATGTGGCCACCGTTCGATTATCAGCAGCATCCGGAATCGGGCATAAAAATGAATGCACTCGCAGGCCAGGCTAGGATCAAAGCCGCAGGATGCAATTTGCCGGGCCACCTGTCCCACATTTTCCGCTTTATCGAACCCGATAAAAGTTGTGCAACATAAACAGCACTTAATACCCGCATCAAGCGTCGTCATCTCATCTGCTCGTGCATAATGCAGGGCGGTGAATAATATAATGCAACAGCCAAGGGGCCCCACAAGGTGGTTGTGGCAGGTGGGCGGCGGCAGGTGGTGTTGCAGTGTTTCACCTGCTGTCGACTTGCGGGTTTTCAAAGTGGAAAATTGCTGGCGAAGCAGGAGCTGTAGCTGAAGCTGAAGCTGCTTGATGCTGCGGCTGTAGTCATGGCTGATGAAGTGCCACATTCGTTCTCGAAAAATGCCAAGAGACGTCGCCCTGGAGATGGATTGCGGGCGATGAAGTGGCAAGGGGCTCCTCAGAGTCCCTCTTTTGCATCGTTGAGTCTCAATGAGAGTGCGAAATTGACTTTCTCAGACTTCGCACAAAGTTTTCAGACTGTCACAGAAACAGTGCTGTCAATAATGCATTTATACAACATGATGGGCTTGAGGGAAGACTGAATAACCTGTCTGATTAAAAATAACAACTTTTAATAAAGTTTCTAGAAAGGTTTTTTTTATATTTGCCAAAAAAATTAAGCTCATTACGGGAGGTTCACTAATCAAGAGTCAATCTAAAAAAAGTAAAGTCATTCAAAGACCAATTATAAATTATATACTCTTTAAACGAATTGATACTTTATTAAAATCTTTCTATATTGAATTAAATATCTTTAAATATTAATTTATATCAACTCAATAAATATTCCCTTAAATTGCTTACTTTAAAGTCAAAAATTCCTGACAGTGTTAAAGATATGAGACTGTCCAGATAAGAAATACCTACAATAATTGAATTCCCCTAAATAGCAGAAAGAAGATAGACAATTCTTATCGAAAAGACATGAGAATATGACAAGTTACAAATGTACTTATTTTATCTTTTAACGAATATTAGATATATATATATTTTCTAGCTATTAGCCAACTTGTCATCACTTTGGAGAGGCTTCTCCTAGCGCTTTGAAGAGAGCACTTGTTCGCTCTCCTCTTCGCAGTCGACAGCTGCTGATTAACACAAAACACAAGGCGACAGCGGCGACAGAAAGCACAGATATGTCAAGCGAATCACCACTAGACCGGTTAGAATCCAGACGTAAACCCCACAACCCCCAAGCAAATTGCAGTTCTCCGTCAATTAACGACAATTACTCATGCAGGGCCCTCCATCTGTACTCACAAACACCCAATTGGTCTCGAAGTACATCGCCAGCTCCAGATGCACTTGATGGAATCCACATACTCCAAACGCACTCGGGCGGGTATCTAATCGCGCGGCGAACAACGCTTACTATGCGGATACACACAGAGAAAACACTAGTACTTCAATTGGGAATTTATAAAGATCTGGTTTAACTCTTCGAACATTTTTAATAATTTATGGTATATATATTTAAAAACGACATTTCAGATTTTCACTAGATTGTTTGTTTTTTTTTTTATAAGAAATTCTTAGTAAGAATTTATAAAATCAAAGTAATTCACTTTAAAAAGTTTATGAAAGTATGATGTGAATTTTTTGAATTGCATTTTTTTTCAAATTTTTAATTTTTAGAATACACTTTTTACTGTATTTAATTTAATGTGCTTGGTCTTGGTTTTAATATTTATTTTAGTCCCTGAGACTCAAAGCTTATATTTTTAGTTTTTTTTATGAAAAGATAGTTTAGACAATTGAATATAAAATCTTAAGTTTGATTGATTAATTTACTCTTAAAAACAATCATTTTAAAATCTTCAGACTATATATTTGTACTCTTTTTAATATTTTAATATATTTTAATATTGTTATTTTACAGTTTTTTTAGAACTCCGTTAATTATTTTTAAAGGACGGACTTTTCTATCCAAATAATCAATCTCAAATCAACTTTATTCCCAATTTAAGTAGTTTTTTTTTCTCCCGGTGTAGGCACGTTTCGGAGCAAACAATTCCCGCTTGGCTCACATGGAGCCGCGTCGAGCACTGAGACCGCGGCGACACTGGAGCGGAGAGCTTTTCCCGCTCGGCCAAGGCGAGCGTGAGCGGTGTCAATTAGCGGCGCAAATATAGCGGTAATATAATCGAACGCCAGTGAGCAGAAAAAAAATACAAAATAGAATATCAACAAGAGCGATAAGCTCCCCGGAGAGCGTCTAACAATGAGTACAAGCCGCCTAGCAGCTGAGCGCCGTACACTCGCCGATCTCGTCGGGTTGTGTTTCAGTAAATAAACTCCGGCAAAGTTTGACGGCAAACTTGCGCACTTTAAAAGCGTAAAGGGAAAAATGTGCAAGCCATAATTATGTTGATTCTCGAAAGTTTTTCATTTTCTGCAAGCATTTTAGTGCTCGGCTGCCACCCGCGGCCACAACTCAAACAATTAAAGTTTCGCTGGGCGAATAAGTCAAACAGCTGGCCCCCCAACTCGCCCGCCGGAGATAAGCAGCTGTCAGTCAACTGCCTCCCTGATAGTTGATAACAAAAAAAAAGGAACTAAGAAACTGGGAATCCAAGAGAACGCACCCACAAGATACTCAGATATTCGTACTTGCAGACCTCGCAATTAGAAACATTTGGTGCATACTTTCAGGCGGTTACTGCAATTGTTAACTCCTCAGGCCTGTTCTGGATTTCACTATGAAATTACCTTTCCACATTTCCCACTCAGGCTAAAAATATATATTTAGCGTTTTAGAAGTAGAATTCAATATATATTTAAAATGCAGTCAAGGAAGCTATTAAAAGTACCTCAGTAAATAAGCAAGTTAACCTGAAACATACCGAGTATCTACCTCTCTAAAGGAACTTACTTTCAGATAAGCAATTTAAAAAATTAAATCTCTTGCCAAAATGGCTAAGAAATTAAATGATATACTAAATAAATATTAGTAAAATACATCAACAAAATAGAGCTAAAAGTTCTACACTACAATAATTTGTTTTCTTGTTATACCTTTTTATTATTATTACTAATTAATCAGAAATAGATGACTTTAATTTGTTTATTCTATTTTTATTTATGTAAAATTTAAAGAGCAACATTTTGTATTTAATTTTTTATAAATATACAAATATACAGCTACAGAAATGTTATTCGAAACCAACTAAAATGAATTTATTTTATGAATGCTACTTGATGTTATGAGAACATTACCTTCTAAGTATAATTTTTAATTTAAATTTGTTGTGAATTGATTTCTCCAAATATAAAATGCAAAATGTTAGTATGTTTTAATTTAAATGACTTGCTAAGAAATCTAACCAAAATACGCTAATTCTACTGACTAAATTTCACCCTTGCAAAACTGTGGCAAGAAGTGAAAACAAGAACTGGCCTTATTAAGTAATATATGCAACAATCTATGTGGGTGAGAGAGCAAGCTACTGAAAATAGTTTTCGCAATAAATACTTGAAATGCCCAAAAAAAATAAAGCCCCAAAAGTTGGGGCCAACTAATTACCACGATATAGTTGAAAAAGAAAACTACGAACAAGAACTGGCAATAGTTTGGCTACAAACTACTAAACTAGACAGTTGCCAAGGCCATTGAAAGGGGGAAGAACTCAAGAGATAATCGTAGAGCGAGTAGAGATTTTTATTTTTGTGTTTCTCCGGGACAAAGCAGTTTGGCAGTCAGTCAAATAGCAATTATATGGTAGAGAGAGAGAGAGAGTAGAGCAGAAAGACTTAATATAGATCAAATCAAAAGCACCTGGAGAGATAGGCGATTAAGGGGGGGTAAGGAGGAGGAGGAGAAGAAAAGATATTGGTTCCTCAATTCCAGACTCGGAGTTTGCTTACCGGCTTCGCTTTGGGCTTCTGCTTGGCCAAACGCTTCTGTTTCAACATCGTCCGTCAGCGGACGCACAGACACGCACACATAAACAACTGAAACTTGGGTGAGGAGTGGGCGGTGGATGGTCGGAGGTCACAGGACGCAGGACGCAGGACGCAGGTATCGGTATCGGTCCGCTATCCGCTTCAATTGATTCCCGCCTGCGAGCGAGGCTTCTCGGCCTGCAGGGGTTGAGAAAGACAATTATGAAATATCAATTATTTACTGTTTCGCTAGTTTCGCTTTGTCTTTGGCGTGCAGGCATGCAGAAGGAGGATATTTGTGCTCGGCTCGGCGGCTCCCGGGGATTTGTCACGTGTCATGCACACACACCGACGTACCACATCCTGGCGGTGAAAGCTCCCACAAAAAAATACTACTACTGGCGGAAAAGCACCTGTATTAAGACCGGTCTTTGTGCGTGTTGGCAAAAAAACAACCAAGAAGATTGTAAACAAAACGGCAAACAAACATAAACAAATGAAAAACGAAAGCCAGGACACAGAACAGAAAATTCAAAACAAAATAAATACCACGGAATTTCCCATTCACCTTGCACCCAATTATGAGGCCCTCCAAGGAATGCCAATGAAAGGGTTCTCTTCTTCTCTGTTAATGCATGCTAATTGTGTTTGCTTAGGAGGAGCAGGACGAGAACGTAAATGAAAAATGAAAAACAAAAAACAAAAAGCGGAAAAAAACAAAGGACAACGAAGAAGACTCACAGGATATTCACTCACCTTAACGGGCTTCTTTACGGGCACTGGACGCGAGTACTGGTGATAGACCTGGACATGGTTCGAGGTGAATTTACCCAACATGAGTAGCCCGAGGAGGAGCCGTCCGGAATGGCTGAAGTAATTCTGGAAAGAGTTGAATGAATTATTACGGGCAAAAGGTACACAAAATTCATATGTTAACTCCTACACTTGGAGCAATAATTGGGAAGAATTGTACTTACACTTAAAGATAATTAAAGAGTTTTCCTGTAACCCATAATTAGCGCTTGACTACGCCTTAACCGAATTATCCTTAACTTAATTTCTTAATTACAAAAACTACTTCCTTAACTTAATTAATAATTGTGACAACTTCTTAAAGAATATGTACGTTACCCTAAAAGTAGTAATAATAACAATTTAGCGTTTAGAATAAATAAAATAAAATAATTACGTAGGGAAATCTTTTTAAATTAAGTATAAAAGTATGCAGTAACATAAATGATATTTGCCATTTTTCACAGCATATTTTTAGGCGCGTTTTAAAGAGGCTTCAACTCTCTACTTTACTTTTTTTTTTTTTTTACTTTTTGTGGTTTTAAGTATTTACTTATTTTTATCTTGTTCTAAGTCTATACTCAGAATATAAATTTAAACAAAGCAAGAAAAAAAAAAAATATTTTTCCCAATTAAGCTCTAAATTTAAAATACCAAAAAGGTCTTATAATATCTCTGACTAAGGTGGGAGACCCCATTACTTTCCCCAGTGCCTAGAACCCTATATGACCTTTCTATTGTCTCGGAAGTCTAGGAGCAGATGCGTGAGCGTACCGCACATGGCTCAGTGCTGCGTGCTCCGTCTCCGGCTGAATCTCCGCCTCCTCCGCGGACCTAGCTCTAGCCATATCCGTCTCAAGTGATAGGCCGAGCGCTGAGCTGTTCTTCATTACAGTAATGCGAGCTGGCCAAAGTCCTGGCCAGGGAAATGGGAAATGAAAAGGGGCAGGCGCAAGGACGTGAGTGGGCGACCAGAAAGTGAAATAAAATAAGCGCTGGAAACAGCAAAAGTTATGCCAAGTATTCCGGCTAAGCATGAATCAAGTGCCACAACACGAGCACCAAGACCAAGACCAAGAAACAAAAAAGCGAGAGGCGCAAAGCCAGAAAAGCGACGAAACCGAGGAAGGCTAACAAGGAGAGGATAAAAAAAAATAAGTAAAGCCCAAAGACCCGGCCCAAAGTCAAAGTCTGCTGCGACGCCCTATGCCGGGTGCTCTTAATTTGCGGAATTCAAGACATTCGCTTTCATTCGAGATTATACTCGAGCATTATAATCCGCTGGAGCGGAGCTGGAGCGGCGCTAACTCGTAGAGTCCTGGAGAGGAATAAAAAAGAAGAAAAAAAGCTAGTAGACGACACAACAAAATCAATATCTAAATACGATTTCCACCCACATGTGATTAACTTTTGTGCAGTCAGTAAGGCACAAAATTGAGATAACGCGCCATTAAATTTATGCATGAACAAAGGACATTTTAGCCAAGTACGAAGGACACGTCGCTCCCTGATTGCCCAAACTTATAATTGGACTTTAATAAGCAATTGCCTGGCAGGCATTCATTCGTTCCCTCTCCTGCTGCTTCTCCTTCTCCTGTGAGTGCGTTTGCGGTCGTTGTCCTGGAATTGTTCAGGATACTCTAACTTGTTGTTAGATGAAAGGTATAAAACGTCCTTGGCGACAGTGTGATTAAGGGCCAGAGAAAGGCAGTATCAATCGCGGATTAAGGACCACAACTATGTACTCACTATACTTCGGAAACCTGCCAAGTTTCCAGCGGTTTTCACCCGCAAATTGCACTAAGCAGCCATGGGTTCAATTGTCGAGGGTGTGGAGCTCTCGAGGACTGCTCTTGAGTGCCACAATCAGTCTGCCAAGTCCGGCGCGGAGAAGTGAGTGTGAAATTTACACGACAGCCCGCATTTGCGTCACTGTTTAAAGATTTTTTGCAAATGATTCTGGCACAAAGGAGACGGAGGATGAAAAGGAGCAATGGATGGATGGATGGATGGATGCCAACCTGCCTGGGGCAGAACTGGAGCCATGTGCTCTGGCATGTGCACAGTGCCCCCAGTCAAGCTCGGGTTCCAGTTCCACATTATCTTCCACGTTGTGTCCTCGCCATTTGTTTCATAAAAGCGTGATTCCAATCCTCTTAGCATTCTCTTGAAAAATATTCTAAGAAAAGCAGCAGACATATGTATTTCCGCAAAAAAGAAACAGCCATTTAGCCTGAGTTTTCGACAACAATTTGTAATTAAAATACATTTCTTTCCTTTCTAAGTCACGTGTGCAATCACCTGTGGAGATTAATGTCTTTAATCCTATTATGCATAAAGAAAAATAAAGGAATTTTAAGGTATTCAAAAGCAAACACTGAAATTATAACTTCTTTTATTAGTATTTTTTAGATTATTTTTATAAAATCTATTGGTTTTCTCATTAATTATTAAAGACTTGTGCTTCTTTCTGAATATTATTTAAGTGAATAATAAATATGAACTTTTATGCTTAAAACCAAAGGCGGTTTCTTTGCCCTTGTCTTCTCTACTCCTCAAAATACATTTTAACTTAAAAACCCATTTCCTCTCAGTTCGTTTAACATTGATGTGCAGATTTTTATAGATTCTAGGCCAGGAATATAGCAACATTAGCGATTTTATTGCATACTTTAATCTTTATCCTTAAATGTTATGCTCAAAATATCAATCTGCGGAAATCGTTTCGATTAAAAAAAACGATAATCAAATTTGATTAATATATTCAGGAGCTGTCATAGTGTCGATGTGCTCACTTCAAAAGTGCTAATTGTTCGGACATCAGTCATTGCCAATTGTTTGAATGGAATGAGAATTCCGGCGGAGGACACTGTGCACCAGTGCCAGTGTCGTCAACTGTCAGCTGGAGTGCCAAGGAGAGATCTTGCCCAGCTGAATGGGCTCCTAATTGAGATAAGACTGACGCAGGCTGCCGCCTGCAACGATGAGAAATGAACCCACTCGTGGCCAGCGGAAAAAAATAACACTTTCGACCAAGACTTGCCCTTCGCCCGCTTAGAGTAAGTATTATTCCCCCTTTCCGGCACTGGCCGGGGCCAAACAAATTAGTGAGAGGCCAAGAGCAGCGACGGCTGGCGTGCTCTGATTATTGGCAAAGGATAATGGCAAGGGTAAACTGACCTACAAACACGATTAAACGGGGCACAAGGACACGGGCCAAGACCAGGACCCGGCCCGGACCCGGACCCGGACCCCGAACAAATCTTGTGTGTGCGCTGTTGTCTCTGCAATCATTCAAGCGCAGACAAATGCCCTGGTGTTTGTTTATGTCAACATTGTGTCCTCTGCCACTTGGGCCCCAGCCACCGCCACAAACAGTTTCGTTTCGTTTCTTTCTTTTTTTTTTTGCCAGGACATGGCCGACATAATGGCTCTCATCAGGCGAGAGAGCAAGCGACTAACCAAAGGAGAACGTTTACGGGAACGTGAATGTGAACGTGAACCCGGATTGAATAGTCGTTTAAACTGTCATCATTCGCCGTGTGCCATGAATGATTTGTGAGCCCCCAGCCGAAGGACTCTTTCGCCGGCGAGGCCCTGGCGTTGGTCACTAAAAGTAGCCAAAGATTTATCTCGCTTTGACCGCATTAGTAGGGGCTCTTTCGCAGCCATTCATCTTAATTAAATATCTATCTATCCTGGGCCAATATGCTTTTGGTAGTCATGAGTCTTTTGTATTCGTTTTGGACCAACATCCATTTTATGGGCCAGCTTAATGTGACTTGGATTTGAATGTGACTTGGTTTTGATTAAATTGTTTTTGTTTTATTAATAGAAAAATAAGTGGTAGTAATTAAGCAAATTTGTAGACACCAAAATATAGCCAAAAGTGTGCCAAGAATTTATATAATATTCACCAAGTTATGAGTGTAAATCTTTTTGGTCATAAACTAAATTAAGGCCTTAATAAACACTTAAAGTATGTGAGCTTTCATCCCGAGCATCTGGAAGAAACATTAATTTAATCATTAACAAAAGCGGAATTGTTTTTTTACGTGCCAAAGTTAATTAATAGCTGCGAATGTTTGCTAATTTTAAACACTTAAACTTGTATCTATAGGTTTTGAAGAACTTTATAAACAAGAAATATGATTTTTACGCTCTCTATGATTTATTCAAGTTCAAACCTTAAGTCTTAATAAAATAAAAGAGTTTCATACAAAATCACCCCCGACTTCATGATCCCTGGGCGTATTTCAAGATCCTCTCTTCGATCTGCTGACTAAACATTCTCACCAGACCCGCAGCGATGCTGGCTTGGCTGTAGGCCAGACCACAGATGGGCTTGCTGTTCCTGATCTTGTCGGCTATCTGCAGGATCCAATCGATCTCGTGGGGATGCGCCTGTCCCTTGACGAACCGCCCGAACATCTCCGGCAGCCAGATGGCTCCCTCACGGCAGTAGGTGCACTGCTTGCAGGTGTGCTTCTCGAAGAACTGGATGGATCGCAGCATCACCGCCAACGGATCACTGTCCTTGGTCATCACAATGACGCCGGCACAGCCAAATTTGCTGTTCACCGCAGCCAGGGCATCGAAGTCCATGAGCACCTCGCCGGCGACCTGAGGATCCAGCAGAGGAGTGCAAAGGCCACCGGGAAAGATGGCCAACAGATTCTCCCAGCCGCCCTTCACGCCGCCGGCATGTCGTTCGATCAGCTCTCGCAGGGGAATGGACATTTCCTCCTCCACGGTGCAGGGATTGTTCACCTCGCCGCTGAGGCAGAAGAGCTTCGTGCCGGAGTTGTAACTCCGGCCCAGTCCGGCCCACCAGGCAGGACCACGCCGCAGGATGGCGGGCACTACGGCCACGGACTCGGCATTGACCACCACACAGGGATGCCCGAAGTAGCCCTTCTCCGTGAGGAACGGCGGCCGTCGATATGGTCGCCCCAGCTCACCCATCAGGCACTTGACCATGGCCGTCTCCTCGCCGCTCAAGTACCGATCGCCGCGCTGCACCATCACGTCGAACTGGATGCCCGTGCCGCAGGCACTGTCCCCCACCAGCCCGTGGTGATAGGCCTCCGCCAGGGCGAGGTGAAGGTTGCAGGCCTCGTTGTAGTACCTGTTCCGCACGTAGACGATGGCCCGGCTGCAGCCCATGGCCACGCCCACCAGCAGCATGCCCTCGATCAGCTTGTGCGGCTCGTGGCGCAGGATCTCGCGATCCTTGCACGTTCCGGGCTCTCCCTCGGCGCAGTTCACGATTACCACCTTGGCCGCCTTCTCGGACTTGGTCTGGCGCAGGAACTCCCACTTGTGTCCCGCATAGAAGCCGCCTCCCCCGCGTCCGCGCAGTCCACTCTTGCGCACCTGCTCCATTATCCACTCGGGACCCAGCTCCAGGAGGTCACCGGTTCGGTGCCAGTCCCCTCGCTGACAGGCTCCCTGCAGTCGCCAGTCGTGGCGTCCATATAGATTCTGGAAGATGCGATCGCAGTCGTCCAAGGGTCCAAATTTGGTCTTATTATTGGTCAGACACCCCTTGGGCGGACCCACCATCGGTGGCCTGTCTGGTCCCAACTTTTTGGGGTTCTCCGGCTTGGCATTCGAAGCCAAGCAAAGCTGCTGTGCCAAGAGTGTTGGCATTTTGCGGTTCTTGGGCTTTAGAAACTTGGAAAACATTTTGTTTGTCTAAAAAATATAAACTACTTTTGTGTGTTGTCATTGAGTAATAAAGCCTCGGAGCGGAGGTGAGAATTATACCAAAAACTCCATTAATGTCTCCATTATTTTTAAATTCTAAATTTATTGTTTGTATTTTAAAGTTAATTCAATTATAAGAATGTATTATATTAAATAAAATGAGAAAAAGCTAATTTCTGTACCTAAACTCAATCCGGAATATTCGGCTCGAAGGACCAACATGTCTTCATCGGGGCCTGATGAGCAACGAAAAAAAAAATATAAAAAATAAAAAAAAGTTTCAAGTTGGAGTTGTTTGAAAAGTCGTCTTCACTCGTCGGGATTTATTTCAGTATTACAAATTCTTAGAAAACATTGCGGCTTAGTGCTCCGCTTCGGAAACGGTTCTAGGAACACTTTTACACATATCTCCTTGTTCAGCATGAACAAAAGTAATTATCCCAGTAACTCCATTTGAAGGCTCTCTGGCCGAGACAAGATGACAGCCTGGTGGCTTGGGGTTCAATAAAACGGACTGAAGTTCATTTTATTTAAATTTTGGGCTCAAATTAGAAATTGAAGGCCCAGGATCTAAGCCAGCATTTGGGGCCGAAAGCCTTTTTTAAACGAGTTTCCTAGCCCCAAGAGCATAGACAAAGGCTGGAGACTGACGGCAAAGTAAATACATCCAGCAAAAGTTGGCCAACGACAAATTGGGAGGCTGAAAGTAGCGCAACAAATGCTGCCATAACGACAATGGCAGCAGCAACAACGGCAGCAATAAATTTGGGACTCTACACGGCCGCACATACGCCCGGCCCACGTGCTCCCTCGTCCTCAGGCTCATCTAGATCCACACAGCCGCACATGCAGGACCATTCGAATCGAGCAGATGTGAGGCGGTTTTCCCACTGCGACGACATGTGCGAGTGTGTATACGTAATTTTCTATGAATCGAGCAGCCGGAGCAGCAGCAGCAGCAATGGCACAGACAGGTCCTTTCAATTTATGCAACCATCCGACAGCAATTCGCCTTTAATAGCTGGCAACAAAAGGCAGCCCAACATGGCAACCCAAACACCCGATGAACTGGATGCTCCCTGCGGGAAAGGAGCTACCTGGATTCACCTGAGAGGGTTTCAATTAGCACACTTTGTGTGCCGAAATTAAATGGCACTCGCACGCAAATGAGTCGCCTGCAACTCCGCCGGAGACGACACTCTCAGTTGCCCCCGCGGCCAACTCATTAGCATCCGCTAATGGGCGCCATGTGGCATCCAAACGGAATTCCGAGATGCACTCCAGTTGCACTAATCCCGGTTACCGGAGATACCTAGCAACGCATAAATCACGGCTCTAATTGGGGAGGTATTGTTGTTGACTTAGGACCATTGCTGCGCACTTTCAGTCACGTTGTCTGGGCCACAGACAAATTTGGCCAACACAGTTTATGACTTATTCAGGGGACAGTACACACGCAGACAAAACACTTGCAGAAACAGATACTATTTACTATCTAGACCACATTTTCCATGAGGCAGTAATGACTAGGTTTCTCCTAAATAAGTATGCATCTACATTTTAGTAGTAAATATTTATTTGTGGGGAATAAGACATGCCAGTCTTAAATTAAAAATTAAATCGGTGTTCCTAAAGCTTTGTATTTCTACAGAACATTTCCTAGTTTTCAGAGAATATTTCTTGCTTTAAATTAACAAAAATCCTGTTTCTAAAATATGTTTCGTGGTCTCACAGTTTTAAATCTTAATTTGTTGTACTTCTCTCTCGTTTCTCTCTTTTTTTTCGAGTGCTTGCACTCTCGACCATAATGCCAGAAGGTAAATTGCAATCCCCCCGCCAAATAGAAGAGCTTTTCCTGCCCTCGCGGGTAGTGTTTGTGTTTGTTTTATGAGCGTTTGCTCAGCTCTGCTTGATTTCGTTATTATTATTGCTGGGTAATGTTTTATGGCCATTTTGTGGCTGCTTTCACACCAGTCCAAACCAGACCGCAGAGCCAGACCACCGACCAAAAAGCAAAAAAAAAAAAAACAATCAGGACAGCCGGCGCTTGCTGAACACTTTCCTGCGACGCTGTCAGGAGGAAGGTAAACATTCGACAAGCGGCGGAGCCGGAGATTAGCTCTAATGGAGTAGCCAGTTCCACCAGTTCCCGGTCCCAGTCAGTCCACAAATAACCGAGCAGATCGCATCGCGCCATTCACTGCCAGCGTGTTTGCATTAGCGAATGCATTGTTTACACCATTTGCGTCTGCTATAATATGTATTGAACGCATTAACCTTATATACAGGTATGATTAGGAGTGATTAGTGGGGGAATTATTGGGGGTTTTTCGGTTCTATTTCCAGCACGAATTCTGTGGTCCTGCATGTGTCGAACAAATACCTAATGTTTTAGTGGTTTTAAGCAGCTCAAATTATTGTTTTGCGTGTTCTAAATGTATTTTTAAAAGACTCTACAATAAATCTGGGGATAATGTGAGCAAATTTCATTGAATTTCACAATATTCATCTGGCACATTCTTTTATTATTTCCCCCACAGTAAATGTCATTAAAAATGTCACTTAATCCAAGGATAATTTACAAACTTTCCAAGTACACAAAACCATTTCTTTTCTAGCTTGTTCTTTCATTTGTTTCTATTGCTGCCTTTTTGTAAACTCGTTGTAAAACTTCTTGCAAGGATTATTTCAAGTTCATTACAGAGTACTTAATGGTTGCAACATGCCGCATTCTTTCGTTAAAATTTATAGTCGCACATGACTTTGTGTTCCTTTTGTCCTTGGCCGCCATGTGTTGGCCTCTGATTTATCAACCATTAAATGGTATGTACAAAGGGACGTGAACAAAGCCAAGCGCAGTTAAAGCGAAAATAATGAACCTCCTGGTCCTATCAATAATCGGAAAATTGACTGATTAAGTGGTATATTTTTTGGAGCTAACATTTAAGGGCTAATTAGGGGACAAGGCAAAGAAATATTAACCAATATTAACTGGCACCCTAATATTTAAGGCCTACCTACTAATTGAGGAATAATTAGGGCCAAATTAACCCTTTAAAAAGAGCAATAAATGGATGAAAAAGCCATATAATTTGCTCTAGAGTCTAGACTGTAGTAGGTTATTCCATAAAAGGGAAATCATTTTTTAGGCCCTGACAAGTATCACAATCCTATTTAGAATATTAAAATCCCCGTTTTAAAGCGCATTTAATGCCCTTACAAGTACCAGCAATATCAGGATATTGCCCCGGGCTACATATGTATACTTTTAAATCCAAAGATTTGCATAATAATTAGATATGAATGGAGTCGGGAAGCAGCCCCTCGGCTTAAAGCACTTTTAACGCGTTAACAAGTAGCCTAACTGCCGTTGGCACACGTTTGACACTTGCCACATGTGCCACACACTCGTCGATATTGGCACACTAAACTAAACAGCAATCAATAGACGCCACAAGGACGCAAGGACACTCCCTCCGCCAGCGACTTTAAATAAGCTAATTTACATGCACACATGGCTCTGAGCTGGCGCTGGCGCTCCCCGGTGGCAATTTGTAAGCGTCGACGACAATGCCAGCAAATTTACAGCCCGCGACAGCAGTTGCAAGTGCCGCAGCTGCACATTAATGGCCTGTTTGGCCCACTGGCAGGGCTCCAGATTTGGGTCTTCCAGGCTTATCACAAGACCAGCCATTGGACTCCCGCCAGACGCAGCCACCTCAGACTGTGATTGTGGTTTGTTCGCTGTCAGCTTTCGCAGATTGCTGCTCTGCCTCCTTCTCCCCAGGTCCTGATCAATATCAGATCCAACTCATTATGGGGCAAGGACTTGAGCAGACTAACCAATTGTTGCTTGAACTGGCCGTAGAATACAGGGTTTTAATTAATAATAATTAATTAATTAATTTTAGTGGCTTAAAATTACACGTTGTTGGGATATTTTTGTTTTATATTTAAAGCCAATATTATCTTTAAAGTGTGTAGATATAAACGTTTAATAGATTACAGGAATTCTTTTTATTTACATACTGGTTGTTTAAAGTTAAAACTACAGCAACAGGGGTAGGCAGCCATAGCTACTTAGGCTTTAGGCTGGACAGGAAATATATTGATTAATATTTGTTTGCATATCTATGTTTAAGTTGCTTAAAAGTTCAATGGGTTATAGAAAGTGTGAAACTAAAATTCGGTTGCTTGTATCCTTGTTAAGCTTGCGTAAAAAATAACGTAGAAAAAATCAAAATAATCTTTAAATAAAGTCAACAGAATTAACTTCGAGTACAAGGTTACTTTCTATACTTTAAATAAAGAAAAAATATTGATTGCGATTTAAGGTACATTTTCAAAGTAATTTAATCAGTTAAAAACACATGTAAAGGCAATTTAAATAATTTTTCTATTTAAATTGAAAAAAATACCCTTAAACAGTATACATTTTAAAGAGTTTAGCAACAAAAAATATAATTTTTAAGAGAAAACTTTTGCCTCACGTTTCTTCGTTCAATGTTCATCCGCATTTTTTTGTAGCACACTTTTGCGGGCTGCGCATTAAAGGTGGCATCATAATGTAAAAGCAATCTCAGTTATGGCAACAACAGGTACACCAGGTCAGCCAGGTAACCAAGTGAAAAGACGCAGGTGAAAACCGTAAAATTCAAATTTAAAAGCACCAAACACACACACTGAGCCAGAGTGTTGGGGAGCCATAAACAAAAGTGAAAGTATTTATAACATGCAAACACGCGGTGGACCATGGTCATTTGCATGCTGACCCCTTGCAAACACAAACACACACAGCACACACAGCACACACAACACACACAAATGTGTGTGGGGTGAAGGGTCAAGTTAATCACGTGCCACGAAAAGTCACGCGCTCGGAGGCGAGTGCAGGCCTGTGGATATTAAAGCTCAGAGCAGGGGCAGACACAGTCGAGAAACCAGGCCAGCCGAAAACATGCAAATAAATGTGTAATAATGCACAGGAAAATGCCCAAAAAATACAATCAGAGCAGGGCTCAACCCAACCCGAAAAGGCATCAAAATTGAGGTTGCACAAGTTTTGGAGGTCACTGAACAAAACTCAAAGAACAACCAAGGCAGGAAGGAGGCAACTGCCAACTGCCGCCAACTTCGAGACTGCAATCTGAATAAAAACACAACAAAACACACACAATTTGTACACACACCCGCCGCCACCTTAAAGACCCAGCTTTAAATTATCGCAAGCACAAAGCGCTCTTTGTACCCATTTCGCCAGCAGAAAATAAAGTTTTCCAATTGCATTCGAAATGTCGCGACTGAAACGTCACTTAATTGCATCTTTGAAGCCATCCACAGTCCGGTCAGGTCCGCTTCAATAGTTCAGAGTTCTCTCCAACCAAAAGCCATATACTATAGCTATAAAAATGTCCGATTCCGACAATGCGTGTCAAGCTCATGAAACACAAAGAAATTTTATTTGCCGACCCGTTTACGAGCGGTTCCTTTGATGGCCATAATATGAACTAGCCAACTTTCCACTATTTATAACACTCAATTACTGGCCGTGAATCCTGGTAGTTGTGCGTTGTACATGTGTGTTCACGAAAGTTATTTGAATATTTCACAGATGCTGTCAGCATTATACAAATTTAATTTGGTATTTTTTTCGCTTAATAGAGTTGGGTAAATGGGATACCTTAATTTATTCTTCAATGGAAATTGCTGAATTTTGTTTGTAAACTTTTTTTTCTGGTTTCGGTGTAAATTTCTTTTTGATTTAAATTGTGATTTTAACGATTTATACTTCTTAAACTGAGTTATCTGAAACCAACTTTAACTAGGAGATATTAAATCCCTTCTATTAAATAATATTAATAACTTCTGCTGAGAGGAGTATAATGTAGTTCCTTATTTTATTTCAACCGCTTTTTGTATTCCCCGAAAATAAGCAAAGATTGACACCTTTTAAGCACGATTTTCCAAGGTCAGACAGCTTACCTTGTTATAATCTCCTTCTTGTGTGTCTGAATTTCCACATCCTTTGTTGGGGCCTTCCTTTTCACGGGTCACGCGCATAAATAAATTTTAAAAGCTGTCCCATTCGTTGCACTGGCACGTCAACGGCTTTCCCCGGTCCACTACCAGACGTGTGGTGGAAATAAGTTTTCCACCTTTCACTCTCGTATGCACGTAACTTTGGTTGCAAGTTTTTGGGTGTCAAAGGCGGGCCCTGGAACAGGCGTATGTTTCTCCTTGCGAGAACCTTGTAATCGTGGCCAAAGATGGCAAGACATGCTCCGGATTTCTGGCCATTAAGAGGCTTATGTTGGCCGAAGGCTCAAAGGTGTGCACATTTCTGGACCGCTAAATGTTTGTCAATTTAATGTGAAAAGCTTGTTTAAACTTTAAACCGATTTTCATATTTGCACAGTCGGCCTAACGGAACAATGGCACCCAAAGCGACCAGCAACTGATCCCAAAACCCAAATCGCCAATATGCCTTTGTGTGGGCGGACGATTGGGTGGCCTGCCTGGGGTTTGGCTGGGGATTTGCATTTAACGGGGTTCGAAGTCCGGAGTCCGGACTCCTGGCTGCCAGGAGCCTCATGTTTACTAATACATATTCGCCACACAGGCACTTAAAGCGCTTTCGAAACACACAATGAATTGTGAATCGTGTGCCGGGGAGCGGAAGAGAGCGGCGGCATATAAAACCTATTACAAAATATGTTTGTGTTTCATTAAAAATTTAAGACCCTCTCTCGGCAGAAAGGAAGAAAGAAGGAATCCAAGCGCCCTGTTTATGACATGCGACAAATTTATTTTGCCCAGCGTACATCTGTATTAAATATGCTTCGCTGATAAAGTTATAAGAACGTGCACACGTTATGAACTTCAGAGAGCTATTACTCCCTATATTATGCACAGGTATTAAAAAACAAAATCAATATCGGATATGGTGCATACTAATTTTTATTATTGTTAGCTGTATGAGTATTTGCATTTCAAATTTCCTGTTTTTCTTTCATTAATTTTCCAAGAGATTTTCCATTCGAACTAGGCCAAATTAAAGCACCCCAAAAACATTTATAAAAACGAATTTTATTGACAAGCATAACCAAATATTGAAGGCTATCTAGACTTGCATTGAATTGATATTTCATTTATTTAATTCCCCAAGAAATATTTTCAAAACCGGGTCGACATAGAATGCAGAAATTCCATATTTATTGTCCTGGCACAGCCTGTGCAAAAGTACAATCAAATATTGCTGATAATTCTAATCAATGAGACCAAAGACAGGGCCAGGACCACATTGGTCTGCCATCCGTTATGGAGAGTCATTAACATCAGATTCATTCGATTGCCAATCAATATTTGGTTTTGCCTTGCATATTTTTCGGTTATTCTCAGCCAGCTCTTGGATGTGTGTATAGTGTAGTGCCTGGCATAAAAATCAAACGAGGTAATCTATATTTTATGCTCGACTGGTCAGCTGTGTGGCATCTACTTTATAAGCCAAATACAAAGTACACCAACTCTCGCGATAAATTCTAGATATTAAACGCACGTGCTCATGGCTTATGAGCTCTTTTTTATCTCTGTTAATAATCCCCTTTCGCTGCGGAGTATTTTTAGTACAAAGAAATAATAAAAGCGCATTCTGTCTGGCTTTTCTGTACTCAAAATTCGGTTACCAAATATCTGCAACGATCATATTCCGTCTGGATATTTGAAAGAAAGGAAAGAGACATTCACTTGATTCGTTCAGTGGCTAGACAAAAACTTTCGCTCTTGGTTTTATTGCACAAACTGGATAAGTGATAAGTTGTAAGAGATTATTCTGTCGTTATCGCATTCGCAGGGCCTTATCTATAGCACTGACGCCATGGAGATTATGGAGAGAAATAAAAACAATTTATTAATTGCCATCACAAGTCAAAAACCTTTCGGGAAAAATGCGAATTAAAGTGCCTGGCGGGCTCTGTCAATAAAGTTGATTTATTGCAATTAAGCTGATGCACTCTTAAGCCTTAAATAAATAGCATATTGCGATGATGGCCATTATAGCCTGAAATCGAAAAGCGAATCAATGGAGGAGGCGAAAATCTATTGGTAAACAAAAGCGGATTTATTTGTTTATCTTTAAAACAGTATAAATTCGCCCTGTTTTATTTTTCTTTGCTCTCAAAAGGAGAAAGCGTTTTCACGTGCTCTCGACTTATAAATCATGACTAGTATGATATTAATATACGACCAGATTCACTCGTTCCATGACGCAATTCACGTAACCAGCGGTGTGTGTGCTTAGTTTTCAGTGTATATTTATCTTAATCAGGAAACTCATCTTGGTCGGGGCGCCAGGGACCTTGAATTCTGTGTTTGCCCTGTCGCTCCAGACGTCCCATTCGTAGTCCCCAGTCCCAGGCCAAGTCCGCGGTGGGTGTGCGGCTATATCTTGTATCTTGTATCTGTATCTTTGTCGCTTTCTATCTCTGCATCTGTCTGGGAGCGAGTTCTGTTTGCTTGTGTTTTATTGCGACTTGTTGACGTTGTTACTGCCGAGCTCCGGCTGCTGTTGTCGGATTCTCAAGTTTATCAACTTGCATAGCAATGAAGCGATATGAATATGCGAGTGGCTGCGATGGAGCTGGAGGATGGCTGATGGGGATCTTCACCTCCACTTCGGGCCAGGATTTCGCCAGCCATTTTGTAGTTTTTGTCGCCAGTTTAAGCTCTGCTTGCATTTTGGCCTGAAGTCGCAGTCGCGTTAGTGCTGTCAACTTAACCTTTTTAACGGACAGGTTTCCTCTCATTTTTTTAAGCAGTCTCAGCAGGAAAAATGAGTCAAAATCAGCTTGTTAGGAAATTGTTTATTGATTTTTAGAAGAAATGTATTATGGATGCAGCTAAAAGCACCTTTGCCAACCGGTGCAGTATAAAATTATTATTAAGGGGTTGGCTACTCTAGTAAGAATAATACTGTATTTGTTCCTTCAAGTATTTATTACATTTAGGGGGGAGTCAACAATAGGCAATGTTTGTGATGACAACATAATGCTCCACAGAATTTAGTAGAATAATTTTATTTTAAGAAAATGAGAATGTGAAGTTAATATAAAGGTTTCACATAATAAACATTTTTGTAATAGCATTTAACTAGGTTAATTTAAAGAACAGAATCATGAATTAAACTTAATTAAAGATATGGCAATACTGTTTAGCGCTGACAATATGGCCAACAGCTTAATAAATTTTTTCATTTTATACTGCCGAGCCTTGCGCCCATCTATTTCTAGGAAGCTCAATGCTAAGAACAGAATAATCATTACTTAAGTCAAATAGATTTATTAATAAAATAAAATGAAAGGATTTTCATCTGTTGTCTACGTTATCCTGCTTCTTCCAACATATTTTTATATGGCAACACTGTTTAGCGCTGACAATGTTGCCAACAGCTTGTCATATTTTTCAGTTTTATACCGCCGGGCTTTAGCCCACCTACACATTTGTAGTTTATGCGGCACCCACACACCCACTGCGCCTCTCGTAAGCCACAAATGTTTGCTCTACGTGTCTTTCTGGCCGTGTTTCTCCACTCCGCTGCTAATGCATTAAGTCGATTTCTCGCTTCAATGGATTTTGTTGTGGCTGCCTCAAGTTTTTGGCATTTGCCAAGGACCTGGCATATATCCTTATATCCCGATACGTCGCCTTGGCTCAGCCACTTTTGCACGCTCAATCGAATGCGCCTTCTCTCCACTTTCTGACTGACATTTTTGCCACATTTAGTCCCCGGAAGTCAATCGCACGTTAATAAAACGTCGCAAAATGGCCAGGGATTTTTTTTGCTTATGCGCCCTTTTCCCGGATAGTTACCCGCGGATGCGAGAGGATGCGATGCGCCGACGTAATCGGGATTCAATTAAGCTGTTTTAAAGAAATTTAATCAAACTTTGCTGGGCGCTCGTCGCTGTTCGCTGACCTTTTGCCGCGTCCCGGGAAAAAGCCAATTAAGAGCCGGGGACAATGAAAACCTGGCTCCGGATCCCGGGGCTTAATTAATGTATCAATCTTTTTGTTGAAAGTCACTGGAGCCGGAATGTCAAGCCCTTCGTTGGGCAATTAAGAGCTATTGAAATGTTGACACTGGCCGCAACAACAGGACGCTTTTCGGGGGGTTAAAGTTTGCAGAGTGGAGAGTGCGTGTGTTGGTCAAGGAACTTTCCATTTCCATCGACCGTGTTAACAAGTCGCACGCACATTATTTCTAATTTATGCGCATATTTCACGATGACTGGCCTTGAAAAATAAAAGCTGAACAATACAAAAACTGAAACAGAACTGAACCGAAACAGTTGTCTGGAAAGTTGGGGCCGTCCTGCCACTAAATCACATGCATACGTCTTGCGAATGAGTAATGTTGGGGCCGTCACTCAGTTAGTCGTCAGTCTGGAGCGCGTGGAAGCCCTTCGAGCCCCCGGAAAACTTTCCCTTTTGTGCCACTATAGGGCCGCCTCAGTCTTATTAATGTTAATTACTGCCTTTGCTGTAAGCGCAAAGCTCTTTATCCCTTAAAGCCACAACACATTTGCGAGCTTGCCAACAAACTTCAGGCCTAATTTCTGTTAATTTTTTTTGCCAGCCAGAGCCATGGGCGTCGCAGACAGAAGACCTGGGGATTTCGAGGCAACAATTTATGCTGAAAGTTTTTGGCAAATTGCTCATTTCAAGCACCGTTTGGTATGCAACACCTTCGCGATATTAGAAAATTCCTGCAGGTGAGAGATTTATGCGAGCCATCGTCCTGCCAATTACACACACATCTACGTATATACACGGAGCAAATGAAATTCTCGAAAAGAAAAGGGTGTCCTTGCTGTATTTCTTTGTTAAAACTATTTTTTAAAGAGCCAAGAATATTATGCTTAAGCTGAGTTTCACAGGAATAAAAAAATAAGTTAAGAACTAGTCTTATCATCAGCAACAAGCCTGTTTAACAACTTTATAATTTGTTATATTTATAGCACATGCTATTAATCTATTATTCATTAAATATATATGACAAATTGTAAACATCAAAACGACTTGATTAAATCACTTTGTAAAGCCCCTTTTGTATGAAAATAATCTGTATAAAATCAGTTTGCAAAGAAAGAACAGATTAAATTGTTGACTTTTATATTTTCTTTGCCTTTCTACTTCCTTTTTTATTACTAGAACCCACTAAGATTACTTTAAGTTTTTTTTATAGAATACTCTCTAGCATTTTTTCACTGTGCTCAAATAGCGTCCTGCGAATTAATTTGCATTTATCTAGGTGGTCTTACCTGGGAAAACACTTAAAGCACTCGGAAAATGCGGCCACGCGGAAAACGCTGGAATAGCAATACTTGTTTCTCCGTAATGTTGATGCTGAATGAAAGAATCCGCTGGCGTGGATGTGGCTGTGAATGCCGTTGCTGTTGCTGTTTTTATTGTTCCTTGGGCTTTTCTCGTAGACACTATTAAGACCTGGCTGCCCAAATATTGGATCAAGCATGCTTAAATTTGTTTTTCAAGTTCAGGCGTTTTTGTATTGCTCATTTCGATATTGTTGTTTATAATGGTTGTAATTGCCTTAATGGTTATTATGTCGGTCTCCCCAAATATGTTCTTACTCTTGGAGTGTTGTTTGGGTAAACAATCTAAGGGAATAAAATGCCAAAGCCATTTCATTTGTTTAGTAATTAAGAAATTTCAAATAATTTAATATCCATGCCGTGTGTTTTCGCCTAGCCTCGTTTGATTGCAATTTATTTTAACTACAAATGTACGTAGATGTTTTGGCACAAAAGGAAAATGGTAATTGAAGTGCCCTCAGTACTCGGAAGGGAGAGAGAGCCCCAGGAGTGGGAATCCGACTTTTGCCATGGGCAGAGATCCGGAGGCAGAGTCAGAGAACCATTGCCATTGCGTTCAGGCAATGACCCGGAAGTTTTGGCATTTTATTTATCTCAATCTCTGCGCTGCTCGGGGCCCACCTCCATGGGTTTATTTTACAATAATAAACATTTAGCATTTCGTATTTGGGCTCTTTGCGATCTGCTGTTCTTATGCATTTGTTTGTTTTACGATTTTAAAGATTTACGAGATTTGTTTCCACCCAAAAGAAGCTCTGGAGTAAATAGAGTGTGCCTGGCCTTCTGTTTCTGTACAGGTGAGCTTCTATAAGCTCAAATTATTAATAGTTTTTAAAGAAATACTAATTCGAGATTCTATAATTTAATTATTTAAAATATATAGCATCAGAAAATTGCCTTGATTTAATTATACTTTAATTGAATGCTCTGGAAATTCAGTTTACACTTTTAAGTACATGAACATTTGAAGGCGTTTCTAGATATTAAATTTAGAATAATAAAAATGCACTGAAACTAATAATCCGAAAAAGGTATTAATTAAACTTAAATCTCTGTATTTTAACGAAGGTTTAAAAACTGTACATTTTACTGAGAAAAAAGCTAAGAATTGTTAACATTTTTATAAAATATAATTAATATTTATTGATTTTTACTTTTTAATGAAATTTGTATTAATAGGAATTTGAGGACGTTACTTTACATTACCAACTTATTTCTAATTGCTATCACTTTTTGAAGGTATTTTCCTAGATTAAGTTACAAATTCTGATCTCTTTGTCCAGTTCCACTTATTCCAATTAGACTGTAAATAAAAAAAGCACGAGTGCTACTAGTAAATACAAGGCGATGACTAAGAAGGGAACGTTTCATTTTTTAAAAGTGTACATTTCGCAACCTTCCAGAGCAGATTTCCCCCGCATTCCACGGAATCGTTGAGATAATAAAAATATTCTATTCCGCTTTCTTTACCCCACTTCACTGGCTATAGCGTTCTGCTGTTGTCTAAATAATACAATCAAATCGGATCGAATCGGTTTAATGGAAGCGAACTGCAGTGTAAATCCAACAACAGCAACAACGCAAGTTCATGGAGAGGGCCCTGTGGGGGTGGAGAACAGGGGTGGGTGGAGAGGCGCGCGGCTGAGAATATCGGGAGGCTGGCAATGACGATCAGAGCCAGAGAGAGCGTGCCGAAGAGAGCGGAACGATGTGTACATGTTCAATGCAAACCAAACAAATCACCAAAATAAATGCTACGAAAATAAACCATAAAGGCCCAAGAACACTGAGAAGCGTATATTAAATCAATTTTGTAGTGCAGAATCCGAGGGAGAGTGGCCCGGCGATTTGGTAATTCTTATCACATGGCCCCCGTCGCGCACTATTTAGTTTAGTTTTAATTTAATTCCCAAGTAATATTTCGCTGGCTTTGCGTAATTTTTAGCGCTGCGCATCGTACTTGTGCATGCAACTTTTGGTAACGGGACACTGGCACGCGGCGGAGCACGATAACGGTTGGCAGCGAGATTCGTCGGCACAATTGTTAATTGTTTTAAAAATTATTTAAATGCGGAGCCAGCCAGCGAACCGAACACGTTGGAGCGCCAATAACAAATATGAACGAACGACGCTCCGCCAAAATCACACACACACACACACTAGCAGGCGGAGAGCGGCGCGCTCATCAGCTGTTTGTGTTGATCGGCAGCGCAGGGTTGCCAACGCGCCGCAATTCGGAATAAACATTTACGTAGTCTTCTTTTTTGTTGGTTTTATTGCAGCTGGCGAGTTGACCGTTTTTCCAGCACTTCAATAATTCACTCGCCGTTTACCTAACTGGAACGCGTCCTGCTGGGTGACCTTCGGCCCGCACTCCCACCTCGGGCGCTTTTTTAATTGCCGAGCGTGAGTAGAACTTTAAAACACGCACTGCGAAATTATTTTTATTGCCTTGCGCTCCGCTTTGCTAACGGTTAACGGGGAGCCGCGGCCGAAAGACGAACGACGAACCTAACGGTAGTGTAGTCCGAAAACGACTGAGTGAAGGATTTCGGAGATGTGGCTTATATACCGGACGCCTCCGCCATAAGACTAAGCAGGACGCAGGCGCAAAGCGGAAACCGTGTCAAATCGCGGCCTCAGGGTCAGGATGTCAGGGAGAGAGTGCCGGAAGCGGGAGCGCGGTGGAGCCGGGCCGAACCGGAGCGAGAGAGAGTAGGACATGCAACAGCATTACCAAAAACTCATACTCCGGCAAAGACCCCATTAACAACTATCCTTTTCCCGAATCCTGTCCGAATTCCGCCGCATAGCACGTTGGAGGAAATGCAAGGTCACGTGGGTTCGAGATCAAGAGATAGTTATAACAAAAAAAAGTTAACATGATTATTCAATTAATTACCCGAATTTGTCTGTCATTTCAAGAGGATTTTAATCTTTCAAAATGTTGGTTTATTTTACCAACTAGAATTTGTTATTAGTTAATAGCTCCACCAAAACTGTAGGTAATTTCACCCTGCTGGATACCAACGTTGTCTAAGATTATTTTGTTGTATAATTAATGATAGTTTTGACACCTGGTAGTTTGGTTCAATAATTATAATTGTACTAAGAACTAGATGAAACACAATTTTCCATTCATTTTAGTTGTCTTTCGTAATTAATTTATAAATAAATAACATATAAATAAGCCGGTTTAATTTTGTTAAGGTAAAAATGTTTTATGGTAAGTTTTATTAATATTTGAAACAACTCAAATATCAAACATTAGTTCGTATTTACAAACTTAAGATAACTCTCCAAAATCTATAATCTTAAAGTACATTTTTTATAAAATTACATAAAATCCTTAATCAGCCCTTTAAGCTTTATACTAGTTAACTTAATTCCCTGCGAAGATGCCGTTCTCTCTTCCATTCCCGCACCTTTTCCCGTTGCATATCGCTCCGGTTGCGTCTTGGTTGATGGAATGGATCCCTCCGTCTCACAGCATTCAAATCGAAGGCTCCAAAGTGTGTGACCCGCGCTGGCTGCTGTTCAATGCCCAGGCCAGTGCGTTGCTTGCGGAGAACCGTCTTCACCGGATACAAGCGTCCACTTTGGCTGGGACCCAGGCCGTGCTCCTGGTCCCAGCCCTGCTTCACCATCAACTGGAGACCGCGGTTCTTGGCGGAAATATTGAACTTGTGCAGTTTGTGGGCGGGCAGGGCCTTCAGATTGAACTGATGCACCGTGGAGGTTTGATGGATGGGCCAAGGGGTTTCCTTATAGTCCCTCTTGCAGATTTCGCAATAAAATGGCCTGCTTCCATCGGATGTTTCCTCTTCGTCGGTGGTCTCTGCGAGAGCAGAAACGGTTTCCAATAGTTGCACTATTTCCGTGTGGCCTTTTCGCTGGGCCAGTTTAATGGCTGTATTTCCGGATTTATCTTGGACATCCACTTGTGCTTGTCTCCGCAAGAGCCAAGCCACTGCTTCGGTGGCTCCTTCACAGGCAGCCATCATCAATGCCGTCCAACCAAAGCTGTCGCGGGTGTTTAGCTCCTCTTCGGAGATTTCCATTTCAGACAACTCCTCCACCTTGTTGCTGGTCGCCAGACGGAAGAACTTTCCTTTATCAAACGGGGACAGGGTCTTTCTCAGTATTGTCCTGGGTTCATTTCTTTTGCTGCTGGCCTTTTTCGTACAGGTTACCGGGGTATCAAGCACCTCCTTGTAGAACTCCCGAGCCTCCTCTCCATTCAACCCGTCAATTTGGTGTTTGCTAGCCTTCGGGGGCTCGGGAACACTCTCCGGATCTCCGGCGCGGACGAACCTCTTCAGCTGCAAGGGTAGAGTGGTCAAAGCCAGCCAGTTTGGATGCAATTCCCCAGAGGAATTCATTTTGAGGGAGATTTCAACTAATTTTGTAAATAAACATTTCACATATGTAAATTTAAAGTGTTGGTAAACACCAAACAATGTCGATAAGCGATAACAGTTCGCATGAACGCGATAAATAAAATAAAAAATACCCGTTTGTAGACGATATTTTTAAAAGTTTCTTGTGTTACATATTTAATTTAATTAAAATGGAAATAATATATTTTTACAATATGTAAAGAAATAGTTACAAAAATTATGTAGACTGCAAAAGTAAGCTAATTTTATTGTATATACCATAAGTACCCTATAATTCTCTATCTAAATATTAAATATTTATTTAAACAAAATAACAATTAAATCGGATTTAATTATTAAATCCAAAACGGATTTTCGCCATGAAATCTCCCAAAATTAAAGAAACCCGGAACCCGTAATACAGTTGCAATCTGACGTTATCCAACACTGCAGAATCGACGCGCTGTTCTCGCCCTCCGCTTTTGGCCTGTATTCCTACCAGCCGCGAAAATGTAAATTTCACAATTTGGTTTAAATTGTCCAAACAACCGAAATCCGAGCTCAAATCCAGGCACAATTTTGGCCAAAACCACGGCCGAAGCCGGTGGACAAACGATCAAAGCGGAGAGGATATTCTTGTGTAACGATTGTCCTACAAAACTGCGCAGTAAAAATCAATAACTGTAAGTGGCACGCATCGCGATACATAAATGTAAAAGGCACCCGAAAGGATTAAAAGAAGATGTCCGACGAGGAGGAGGATTCCGTGTCCGAGGGCTTCTCGGCCAGCGAGGACGAGTGGAAGCCCACCAAGGACGCCAAGGGGGGTGAATCCTCCGACGACGATGACAGCGACTTCGATGAGCTGCAGGCGGCGGGCGCAGCAGGAGCAGCAGGCGCTGGCGGAGCAGCGGGCTCCAGCGGTCGCTCATCCGCCGGAGCGGGCAGAAAGGGGTGGGTATTAGCTATGACCGAGTGACCCAGTAACCCATCCTACATTAATCTCCTCTTTTCCCAGCGATCACAAGGCCCCCAGCGGCATTAAGGGCTCGTCGGTAAAGAAGCGCAAGCCCAGCCAACAGTCGCTGCGCTCCAAGCTGTACAACAAGTACCGGCCGCCGCCCAAGACCTTCCCAACATCGCCATCCCAGCAACAGAACTCGCCCTCGGCTTCGGGTTCAAAAAACGCCCGAACGCCCAATGAAAGCGGTGCTCGGGATCAGCACAACGCTGCTGATTCCAGCAGCGAATCCAGTGTGGAGGACTACCTGGTGAATCCAGCCGATCTTGATCTGCAGTCCAGCTTCTTTGTCGGCCAACCGCCGGCGGCTCACCAGCCGCAGGAGAAGGAGAAGTCGCCGGTGCCGCAATTCGATTGCAATGCCGGCATCACAAACCTCACGGACTCTGGCTCCGGATCGGAGGACAACAACGACAGCAGCATCGAGGACAAGGCCGATGGCAATGCCTTCGACTTTCGCGGTCTCCTCGAGAACGCCAACAGTTTGGAGCGCACGCGGGATGCACTCAGCAAGCGGAACGTGACGGCCACACCGCCGCGTTCCCAAACTGCCACCATGGATGTCAATGCGCTGCTTGCATTGGGCGAGAACCAGAACTACCAGAATGTAGACGAGGAGGACGACGAGCCGGAGGGGAATCAGCGGCGAGGAGCGAGGGGAGCACCACCAGCGCCACCCCCCATGGACGGGCCGTCGCGTTTGAGCAAGACCAAGTCGACGCGGATCAAGCGTCACACGAAGACGCGACCCGTGTCCACAGTGGTCGCCGCTGCCGGCGATACCGACGACTCCGACTTTGAGGAAGTGGCAGGTAGGCGAAAATACAAGTAGTCTCCCGAGAAAGATAGCGAGATGGTAGTGTGGAGCGTTGGCTTACAAAACAGTTGGTTGTGGCGCTGGGATTTCTGGTATCTGATAATGAACAAAAAAAAAGTAATAAGCTTCCAAATTGCTCTGTATGAGACTGTTGTAGATTTTGTTTTTACCAAGTTTATGCGTCGATGTGAAGACATAGAAATTACTAAATCAACTGGAAGGGCTGCGGTCAAGATAATGGAAGGTAATATAAATTTAATTTTTATAGAAAAAGAAAAGAAACAAGTGGGAAAGCTGCAGTCGCGTGTGACCGACTGTGAGATAACCGGTACCCAAAGCATTGTGGGTGAAATTAAATAGCAGATGAACATGGAAAACAATTTGGACTAAAGTTGCTAAAAACAGGTTGAGCAACACCCAAAAAAGACAAATGTTGCTAGGGACATGTTGAGCTCTCAAAAGCTAAGTACTCAGACACACGAAAGGTGTTCCTAAGCAGTGCGATAGAGAGAGACGGTAACTATTGACCTCTCGTTTTGACTCAATTCTTCGGAACACTTTTTGAGTGTCTGAGTACTTAGGTTTTGAGAGAGAGAGAGATGTTGATAGCGCACGTAGTTTCAAGAAGAAGCATAAACAGAAACCTTATTGTTTAATAACTTCCATGTTTATCATCCGATTTCACTCAAATTTTCAGAACACGTCCGCGAATGCCTACTTATTTATTAAATCAATTTACTTTAAGCCAAAAATGACGATTTTAGCTTTTATACCGTTTTGTATGATTTTCGGGGACGAAAGTGGGCGGGGCCAAATTTTAAAACAAACTCTAGCTCTTATAGTCTCTGAGATCTGTTGTTTCACACAGACAGACAGACGGACATGGCTAAATCGACTCGGCTGGTGTCGCTGATCAAGAATATATATACTTTATAGGGTCGGAGATTTCTTCTTCTTGATGTTACATACATTGTCGGTTGGCACTAACTTATAATACCCTTGTACCCTATGGGTACCGGGTATAAAAAGTATCATTCATGTTTTATATATATTTAACCATAGATTAGACCTTTAAAGCCTTGTTTTCCGTGTAAAATTGTTGGTAATTTGTTGTGTTAGTAATTTGTTTTGTGTCCCTCCCTAGAGCATAGTCTGTTACACTTATATTTAGGAGCATCAGGCCTTTACAAACTCCATTATTCTGACCGCAGCTTTAAGTGTGCATGAATGTAAAAAATTGGAGGAGCCGCGCTTAAAGAATGGCCATGTGTATCTACAATATATACCTATTTACTGTAACATATATATTGTTAGTCGATTAGACTGAGGAACTAGCGTATGAAATGGCTCTTGCTGCGAACGCTTTATCCAGAAACTTGGCTTACTAAAACCTATTTATTATACCCACTAACCAGGCCATGAGTCCTTTGATTGCATGCCCGTACTTTACGAGACACATACATATATCGGTGTGAACCAAACCAATGTCAGATCAACGAACTCAAGTCGTTTAGAAAGCTGAAAAAAAGAAAAACCTATCACAAAACGCTTCTTAAAATCAAAACAAAGTATCCTTTATCGCATATAAAATCAACTGAGCATTCTCTTAACGTTTTTGCACTAGCCTAAGCTCAATCTGCGTGTTAAAGATAGTCGAAGGAAGAAAGTTAAAAGCATAAACTAAATGTTTATTGAAGTCTAAACGTGGTTTTAAATGTCTGCACACACAAACACACACACCTCGAGTTAAATCAAACGTTACTCTTTACTTTAATACAGAAAATGCATTTATTTTGATTGTTTTTTTTGGTGATTTTTCTATTTCTGTTTGCAACGCGATACCAAGAAATCAGTCCCAGAGACTTGAAAGATTTTAATAACAACATAAATAATGTTTTTTAATAGCTAGTCGAAGGGTACTTACTTT